>JAXQQM020078139.1:0-143670 GCA_034641835.2 Pinus albicaulis | reverse complement strand
TGGAAAATTCTTACTCAAAAGCTTTGAAGACTTATTCTATTTGCAACATGAGATAAAACACTTGTTTATCATCAAGCCAAATTTTTCCACATACACTAAATCTGATGAAAACTTCAGGAAATTAAAGAAAATACAAATTCCTAAAGATGAGGAGTGGCAGTCACTCACAAATTTATTATGAAGGATAAAAGACAGATAGATGAAAAAAGGAGAAAACTGTTTTCTGATTTATAGTCAAAATAGATTTTTTTTACAACAGTAAACAATTTTTTATCATGGTTAAAGAGTATCAGAGTTTAGAGAGTATCAGAGAATAAAGAGAATCAGAGAAAGAGTATCAGACAAGGCAGATCAGATTCCAAAAACAAATTGAAAAATATCTAAAGCTAGCAAGGAGGACACCAAGGCAACCAACTTCATCTTATCCTAAAAAAAATTTCTATTTCTTTTGGATAAACATGACAACTTGCTGATTTATTAAGAAACTGTCTCTATTTTTATTGTAAAGATATTTTATTTTCCTTAGATAATTCCTAGAATCATTCTAGGATATTTTGTAAAGAATCGTGTATAAATACTTCATCTTTAGAAGTATTTTGTGTGGAATAAAATTGCTGGAGATTGTTATAGTCATTTTTGTTGGACTTGAAAGTTTTTTTGATTCAAATTTTGAGTAGCAGGCTGGATCAAATTAATTGGAATAATACTTTAGGATTCCTGTGATGAACTATTTGGAGTGAAGTTTTTCCTTACTTGTCATTGTTATCTTTCTTTGTTACATGCATAAATCTATGTTTTTTCTAAATATGAATGAATAAATAGGAGTATTACTACAGTATTTGTTAAGAGCACCATGTTTTTAACTAGTTATCATTTATATGTTTTCCTCTAATTTCCATTGTAGGGAACCCTTAATTTCTCCCTCTCTCATTTGACCTCTTTCTACTACTTCGTTTTCCAGATCAAAGGATTCTTAATTGCCCTTATCCAAATCATATCACCTCATAAAAACAACTTTCCAAGATCTTCAAGGGTTATCTATCTTGCCCTGAAAACATTTGACCTCTTGGCCTTGATCCCAATTCTGTTTGCTTGATTTTTACTCCTTAGCCCAATAGAAAAATAGATCTCCCACTATTCATCTTTTTCAAGTGATTTTTTCTGACCAAATCAATAAAAAACCAAACCAAAGCTGCACATTCATAAATAGCCTAATATTTACCAATTGAACAAAGTTAAAATTTAAAGAGAGAGCCCTCTTTGAACCCTAGGAAGGCTAGATCCTAGAGTTTGAAGTTGGTCTGTGGTTACCTCTAGTGTTCTTTAACTAAAAACCAAAAATCTCACAACTTTAGAATTACTAGAGTGATAACATTACTGGCAACCATACTGGGGAAATAACCAATTCTCCTTCATAAAATTAGTCTTAAAGGAAACATTTTTATTTATCATTTACTTTAAGATTACTTTTATAAGTTGTGGGTATTAAAAACAATAATTATGGGTTCTAGGAAAATTTACTATACCAGGTCTAACCCGGATCCTAAACTTGCTGTTATAGTAGACAACCCAGATCGAACTGGAAAAAATAAAAAACAGTTAGAAAATTTAGAAGCTGAAGTGTCATTAATAAGAGTTAATTCATTACCACAAGAATTAGTAAGTTTGCAAGATATAGATTTTGATATGAAATTTGGACATTATTTGTTTAGAAGTCAATCTAAAAGTGATCTTTATATTGTTATTTTAGACCCTGTTTTTATTTCATTCTTGAAAAAAAACAGAAAAATATTTCAGTAGAATCTAAATCAAAGAAAGATGAATATCAGACTGAAATTGAAGAAATTAATACTGTTATTCTCAAAGATATTGATGAAGCCATTGAATTAGCTCAATTATTAGCCTATACCACTAAGCCTTCAGTTTCACAGTTAAATACCACTATAATACCAGCTGTAGATTCATTTCTAGTTTCCAATACCACCACATCTATAGATACATTTATCCCTAGACTACCTTTACAACCTAGAGTACTATTTCCACCACCTACTTCAGCCAATATATCCACTAGCTCAACTTTTATTTTTTCAAGCACATCATTCTCATTCCCTAGTAGTTCCACATATATTCCAATTTTATTTCCCATCTCCTCAACTACAGCTTTTAGTTCATCAGCTATCACTTCTAGTTCAGCCCCAAGCACTTCCACTTTACCTCCTAGCCAAGCTAAACTTCAAGCTATGGCTGCTAGGTATGATCCCCTTGTCTTACCAGTACAGCTTCATGACATGCCTCAAGACTATCAGAGTAAGATACAACAGTTTTATGCCACAACCCATTATACAACTCGGCAACACATAACTAAAATGACAGATTTCTTTGAACTCCATGAGATTGATGATTCAGATGTTCAAATGAGGTTATTTGCACAAACATTGATTGGAGAAGTTAAGAAGTTGTTTAAAGGTATTGTTGCTGGTAGTGTAACTGATTTAGCTGTGTTTCATAGACTGTTTTTAAATAAATGGGAAAATAAAAAGAACCCACTCTAGATATTGCCTTAATTTGATGCCATGAGAAGAGCTCCAAATGAGTCAGTCTAAGACTACTGCACTAGATATGACAATGTTTACAATTCCATCCTTGCAAATATTAAACCCACTCCTGATTCTATCCTACTCAAATTCCCTGATGGATTTGACACAAACATGGCTTATCGGTTGAGGGAAAGAAATGTAGAAACCTTAGAAAGAATGCAAACAGATGATGTTAGTGTAGAAGTAAACATTTTAGCCAGAAACGCTAGACTAAGAAATGAGAGAAGAGTGACCACTAAAGAAGAAACTTCCAATTCAGACATGAAAATAGAAATGTTAGATAAAAATTTAGAGAGGATGATGGATAGAATATATAACATAGAGCGAAGACCTCAATGGGATAATCAATAGTGAATCAGAAATCCCAATTTTAGGAAAACACAAATTCAAGAAAAGCAAAAGAAACAGCCCCAGACTAGACAATAAGGCCCCCTTTTCAAGAGAACTATTTTGAAAGTTCTCATAATAATGATGATGATGAGGATGAAATAAATCTAATGGGAATAGATGATAATAATACTATTTTTCTCATTCAGGAAGATCAGGAATTATTTGATCTCCAACAACTCAAATTAGATTCAATTGAATCCTTTGATTATAAACAAGGTTATGATTATGCTATAAATGAAATACACAGTCAATATAACTTTAGAAATAAGAAAAACAGTGAGTTTTCTACCAAGAAAACTACCCAAACTCAGAATAAGAAAACAGTAGAAGCTCCCAAAACAAAGGTTTTGCAAATTCTCCCAAGGGAAAATAAGAAAAACTCTAGTTCTTTCCAAAAAATTGCTAGTCCTAAAAATGCATCAAGCCCTAAGATTGTTGATATTACTGAAAAAGTTTCTCAAGATACAAAAGATTCAAAAAAATCTACTGCTGCAAAAGCTTCTAATTCTGTTAAAACAACAAATTTAGATCCTAAAATACCCTCTGCTGATCCTAAATCAGTGGATCCAAAAATTGCTACTTCAAAAACATCTGCTAATAGTTCTAAGTCTGAAAGAACATCTACTGCTTCGCAAACAATCCCTAAAAAGAAAATTATGAGCAGTAAAACACTAGAAAATTAAACAGAGAATGTCAAATCAATTGAAAATGTAAACATAGCTATAGAAAAACAAGACAAACCAACACAAACTACAATTACTAAAGAAGAATTGATTCAAATAAGTAAATCACACCCTACTTTCAACATACAATATGAAATTGTAAAGCTAAAAATATCAATTCCTCTCACAGAATTGGTAAAACATGACTTGTATAAATCAACCATAGCTGAAACATTAAACATAAATGATGGAGAAGATTCCATAAAACTGAATGATGATCAACCAGAATTGATTTTTGGCCCAAATGTGAATGGAAAACATGCAGATGGAGAATTTCCTCCATTTTATATTAGCCTTACCGTTCATGATCAAATTTTACACAACTCAATGCTAGATTCAGGAGCTTCCCATAATCTAATGCCCAAATCCATAATGGAAACTCTGAATCTATAGAGTCACAAGGCCCTACAAAGATTTGTTTTCATTTGATTCAAGTAAAGTTAAATGCCTAGTGTTGTGTAGATTAATCCGTTTTGCGGACAAGACCGATCTCTCTAGTACTAAAAGTAACTAGCAACAAACAACCAATTATACTAATCTCTCTCTAAGCATATAAGATTCATAAAAACACTATATAGGTGTAAGGCCTACCTTATGTCCAACGCTTGTTTGATCTCGTTGAAGTCCTTCCCGTGCACTGAAAGACCGTTCTTCGTGAATCTGCAGTCACAAACAAGTAAAAAGATTACACAGCACCTGTATAGACATTATTATAAACCATACTCATCATAATGATCAAGGAATTTATGAAATAAACCATGAATAGATAGTTTAATGAGAGAAATGAGTATATTTGTATTAACTTCAAATAAAGAAAACCTTTACAACCTATGCCTTGATGTCGTGTAGGTCTTCCTGGGGTCCGAAGCAGGAATCTCTTCTAATTTGACAAGCATTGCACTGTTTGAACCAAGACAGATAGAGATGAGTGATTTAACCTCACAGAAAGTCTTAGTTAATTGAGTCTGAATCTCAACAACATTTAACTTCAAATATCTTAAGCTTGAACTCCACTTGAGGCTACCCAAGGCCTCTTTTTATAGTGGAAAAGAGGAGGTTTCTTGTTCCAAATATGAAGGGATAGAATCTTCCTTCAAAGGGATTAGCTCCTTACATCAAGGGGTTAGCTCCATCAAGTGAGGGATGCATGAACCTTCTCAAAGCGTATCCATTCCCGAAAATTCCCATCTAGAATATTCTAGAATTCATCTGAAATCCACTTTTTATCTTTACTTTCTCTCCTTTTTAAGTTTTATAGAGGTCCGCACCCATAACACAAAGAACGTGCGGTATGGTTCCGCAGGAGAGCTGAACTTTAGGTGCGGGACCACAGGGAATTAATAGAGAAAGTGCGATACAAATGTTTAGGGGATTTTTAGGAACTTTTCTCTGATTTTGAAAGCTTGACATGAGGAGCTGATATGTTAGACTTGCAAAAGGAGGAAGTATGAGTAATAATGAGTTCATACTCATGGTAAAATGTCAGGATGACAATTTTTAGTGTAACAAATTGCCCCCTAAAATGAAAAGTCTGGAATAGATAAAGCTGAAATCTGTCATATATGAAGAGTGCAGTACTTTATCATTTCAAAGATCATCCTGTGGACACCCCAGTCGGAACCTATAAAAACATTCAATGCAAAATATATACATATATATGTCATCACTGAGGTAGGCATTCCCATACTCAGATTAAAACTAACTAGAAACTAACTCAAATCGTTCTGATACAGGAATGATTTTGAATACATCATAGTACAAAATATATGTAGACACAGTATGGACGTAGCCATCTATTTATAAATAGTCTACTGTATAGATGACAACAAAATTCCTCGCAGCCTGGATGGTGGAAACTAGATCCAGGGTCTTGATTTCCGCATCTCGAACTAGTACGATTCTATCCATGTGAATAAATGTGTTGAAGTCGAACATGGTAGAAACCACTTGATTACCAGTCAATGATGTGAAATGTTAACAAGTGTGAGAGAAACCACCAGTAATGTTAATGGCTCTCAAAGTACCCAGTACAATCCATGAAATGTGAATGAATGAGCTAAAGTCGAACATGTCACGGAATCATTCGATCGAAGGTCGATGATGCAACCTGTCGTCGAAGGCGAGAAACCTGCCATTGAGGCATGCAGATTTCAAAGTACTGACGATTTCTGGATCAACTTCCTAGATAATGTGCTGATGTCGATAGAAAGTGATCTGTCGTAGGTAAGCCTACAACACGAAATCATAGATCAAGTTTTGAAAATATATTGGCAAGGACTGACTCTGGGATGGTTAATAATGGATGACAGATATTTTTCATATGAATGGTTTATTTGAACTGTTCTCTTGAACACATAATGACACTGCATATGGCTTGGTAACAATTGACCCAAAGCTAATACCCAGAAACCGGCTGAAGACTTTCAATGTGGTTTGATTAACTGTTAGGCAAAAGAATTCCCAACCGAGGTGAATGAAAGTGTCGTGTTCAAGAGTGGTTGACTGAATTTTTGAAAATTTTAAAATACAACAAACACGCCCATTTTTCTCTCTTTTTCCCCCACCATTTCTGGCAAGTATCTCTTTATTTTTGACAAGCTTGAGGAGGATAAAATTTTCTTGGTTATAAGCTCATCCTTCGGATGAGTCCAACTTAGTTTAAAATTCGAACCCTAAGAAGGAGTGGTTCATTCCTATTGAAAATTAAACAGGTCCTTTACTGTTATGTTTTAACAAGTCCAGTATAGGAGAAACTCGGTGTTTTTCAGTTTTAGGGAGTCAGAAGAAAAACTTAAGAAAACTCCGTGGGTGTACTTTTTCGTAAATTTAGTTTCTCGAGCCCGAAAAAGGATAAAATAATGCGGGAGAGAACTCTATTGACCGTATTTAGTCAACGTATACCTTTTTCGTAAATAGTCCATTTCAGTCCGTAAAAGGGGTAAACTTATACTGAAAGGACGACTGTTCATTTACTTTAACGAGTTCGAATAGTCAAGTACTCGACAATCTTTTCATATTTAGAGAGTCTGAAAAGAGCTTAAAAGAGGACTCCAAGGTTTCGCTTTTTCGTAAAATTTTTGAAAGAGTCCAAAAAAGTGATAAAAGTATGCTCTTTGTTGAAAAACGATCAGTTCACCTAAAAAATCCAGTTTCTGCACAAAAACTTGAAACATTACACATACCTGTTTAAGATAAGTAAAAATGCTTTCAAAAATACCCTTTTTAAAGTGAAAAATAAATAAATTAAAAATTCATCCATTCGAAAAAACTTATAAAAAGGACTTTTTCAATTTCATTTTTACCGTTCAATTCCAGAGTGAAAAGTAAAAAGCTTTTGGGTAAGAAAGTTCCTGTGAAGATTCTGGAAAATTCGTCCGTTGGAATCGAAGACCGTCAGTCCCAGGTAATCCAAGACCTCCTTATCTTGTTTTTCATCCGTTTGAAATTTGTTTTTAGGCTTTAGTTTGAATTTTTGGGGCAAAAAATGGTTCAAAAATGCGCCCGTGGGGTCCGCAGGTGGGACACACGTTACCTGCGGACCCCGAATTTTTCCTATAAGGAAAAAGTCATGGGTTCCGCACCCGGAACACATTGCTCGTGCGGACCTGCGCTCTGTTTACAAAGAGCGGGTGCGGTACCCACGCGGTTAGATTTAAAACAATGATTTCTCATTTGTTTGCCAAAATTTTTCAAATAAAACTATTCTAACTTGCCTGTTTCTGTATTATAGGACTAACAAGATGCTGATCTAGCGAGAACGTGAGCATGAGGAAGTGGATGAAGCCGCAATACTTCATTTTCCCACACAAAGGGCATTAAAAGCATGTGGCTTGTACAAATTTTGGGCCATCTCAGGCATGAGGGCACAAGTAGAACTCTTAACATGGTTGGTTAACAGATGGAATGTGGAGGACCAATGCTTCTTCATTGGTGGCCACCAGCTCGAAATTGAGCTGGAGGATATATATTTCTTGACTGGTTTGTCCAAGAGGGGCGAACAAGTTTCTTTATTTGGGACTAGGCCAGGTGGCCAAACTGTCGCTAGTCTCCAACTACAATTCTGCAATGATCAGGCAAATCCTTGGGACAAACGGATTGACATAAAACACATCATCCGTCCTGAATTGAAATGTATTGCTTTTACTGTTACCAAAATGTATGGGAGTGTTGCGCTTCATGTAGCTACTGGTTCCCAAATGCGTGTTTCCGTGGACTGTTTTCGCGGCACCATCTTTAACTGGTGTGAAGCTGTGTTGGCCAATGTAAAAGGCCAACTAACCAGAGAAAAAAATGGGAAACTGAAAAACTTTGGATATGGATCCATCATCGTTTCTTTTTCTCTGGAGAGGATCCCCATGTTATCTCCACAGAGTATTTCCGTTGATGCCGGTCGACCTCGAGAACCGAGAATGGTTCGTTGGTCCACGTTGATGGCTCGTCATGCTATTGAGGGTACTGAGATTGTGCGATTCCCTCCTTCATATTTTCGTTGGCTGGATCGCCAAATTTTTGTGATAGAAGATTTTCCATATGCCGGGATAGATTTCTGCGGTGACAGAGAAATGGTTCTCCCAGCAGGGGAACAGTGGGATGAGTCAGGTATAATCATTTTTCAACGTTTGCTAAATTCTACTTTTTTTTTTTTAAATTTTTTATCGTCTTTGAAAACTAACAACAAATTTTTTTCTGAAAACAGATGTGGGTCCACAAAGACCAGCTCATCTCCAACCTTACGAGAGAATACAACCAGTTGCGCCCGCACCAGCCCCAGCAGGCCAATCAGCGGAGATTTTGACTGATTTGGAGCATCATCTAGAGCGCTTGACTCTGGATATTCCAGAGACCAGCATAGATGACATTCCTCTCAGGCTGCAAAGATATGTGATTGGAGTTCCAGGACCTTTCAGGAGGTTCCTATGCAGGGTAGCCCGGGCAGTGGTTTCGTATCGTGATCACCATCAGTGATGGGATGATCGTGTAGACTCATATTTTTGACTTTTGTATTATCATTTTTACCGATCATAAGGTGTTTCCAACCTATGATCGAAGACGATGTATATTTTTTGAAAACACTCCTATACTATGATATATCACTATTTTGACGGCTATCTGTGTACATATGTGAATGTTGTTTGTTTTACTGCTTTTGATTATTGCAAATGTCTATTTATCATACTAGAAGCAATTAAATCTGCTAATGTATTTAAATGTCTTGGAATATGCTGATATTCAATGTAATCAAACTCACATTCCAAGAGACGAACTCTCAAAAACAACCGTAATAACACTGGATTTCTAATGGTATAAACCCTGTTAAGCTGTAATACAACAAGTTCAGAATCCAACCTTACAATCAAACTCCGAATTCCAAATGATATGGATTCAGAAAATAACTCAATCACTGCACTATACTCGGCAATGTTATTAGTTGTTTGACCAAGGCTTACCCCATGCATGGATACTAACTCGTCAGAGGGTGAATAGATAACCCAAGCTGCAGAAGAAATGTTCCATGTACTACGACAAGCACCATCAACAAAACTAATGTAGGTTTGAAGAGACGTCGACATCTGCAATATCAAGAGTAAAACTCAGATAAGCAGGAATAGTGACAAAAACACACTTCTAAACTAGGCACACTTTTCTAATCTATCACACCAGCAGTAAAGAAATCTAAACTAACAAAATCTCCACACCTCGTTTAAGCATAATATCGCTTTAGATAAAGCCCATTTCTGGGTTTATCCAAAGGGACACCGTCAAAATCTATTAACTCATAGGCCCCTTTTGCTAACTTTCGTTTCACAATGTAAGGACCGTGCCACATAGGCACGAATTTTCCAGCTCCTAGCTTGTCGTTAGCTTGATCATAAAGTAAAACTAGGTCTCCTTCTGAAAAATTTCGAGGGGTCACATTTCTATCATACTGAGCTTTTATCCTTTTAACATGAACCTCGTTTGCTATTGCAACGTTTCGTCGATCCTCATCTAATTGGGCTAAGTACAAGAGACGTTTCTCCTCTTCAGAAGTAGCTGGAAGTAATTCTACGGCTAATTTTAGTGACGGTATTTCGCATTCAATCGGCAACACAGCTTCCAAACCGTAAACTAGTTGAAAAGGAGTGAAACCCGTTGATGTTTTGACTGAGGTTCGATATGCCCAAAGCGCTGAAAATAACATGGAATTCCAATTCGTCTTGTGAATACCAATGATTCGTTTGATCATGGTGACTAAAACTTTGTTAATGGCTTCAACCAGACCATTGGCTTGCGGATAATATGGAGTGGAACTATCGTGGCGCAAGCCAAGCTGGTCTGTCAGTTCAGTCATCATGACGTTCCGAAAATGACTTCCATGATCCGTAATAATAGCTTGAGGAACACCGAACCTAGCAATTATGTGATTAAATACGAAAGTTGCAGTAGTCTTGCCGTCAGCTGAATATGTAGGCATCGCCTCGGCCCATTTTGTAAAATAATCTACTGCTAAGATAATATAGGCATGCCCCCCGGCCGAGTGAGGGTTACATGTAATAAAATTGTTACCTCATTTCGCGAAAGGACCAACAGCAGTTATAGGGTGAAGAGGAGCGGGTGGCGCGCGCATTTTCCGATAAAAAACTTGACAGTTGTGGCATTTCTGAACCGCATAAATGCAATCTTTTAACAACGTTGTCCAGAAATAACCTGCACGCAATATCTTTTGGGCGGTGGCATACCCAGACATATGACCGCCACATGCTCCAGATTGGCAGTCATTTAACACCTTTTCAGCTTCTTCATGAGTTAGACAACGTCGGAAAACAAAATTCGCTCCACGTCGATAAAGTGTATTACCAATGATATTATATTGTTGGGATTGGAAGCATATTTTCCGTCGCTGAGTTCGTGAAATGTCAGGCTGAAAAGATTGGGTTTGGAGATAAATAATAATATCTCCATACCATGGATCAAGTGTACTGATGAGAAACAAAGATTCGTCCGCAATGGATTCTTCTGCCACTGTTTCAGTATCAGTAGAGGGGAAATCGCACATCAGTTCCGCAAATACCAAAGATTTCTTTGCCTTGGATTTTTCAAATTCCAAGTCAAATTCCTGCAGGATAACTATCCATTTGGAATATTTCCCCCCTAGCAATTGTTTGGTCAAAATATACATCATAGGGTTGCAATTATAAATTACCGTGGTTTTACGTAACAAGATGTAATGTCTAAAACGTTGAACAACTTGAAAAGCTGCCAAGGCCAATTTCTCCACATGTGTGTATTTGATTTCAGTCAGATGCAGATTCCGACTAAGATAATAAATCACATGTTCATTGTGAGATTCATCTTCCTAAACTAGTACCATCCCAATGGTGGAATGAGAAGCAGCGAGGTACAAAATGTAATCTTGGTTGTAGTTGGGAGGATGTAATAACGGTGCATGGGTCAACGCGTGTTTAAGTGCATCAAAAGATCGAATAGCAATCTCGTCCCAAAAGAACGGAATGTCCTGTTTCAACAACCTGGTAAAACCCTTTGTAAGCTCGGCATAGTTAGGAATAAATCTACGTAAAAATTTTGCTTTCCCCTGCAAAATTTGGAGTTGGCGTAAAGTCGAAGGAGGAGGCAATTTGACAATGGCTTCGACCTTCGATGGATCGACGCGAATACCTACTTTCAAGACAAAAAATCCCAGTAATCGACCTGATTCTACACAGAAAACACATTTATGCGGATTCAGCCTTATCCGATAATGCCTACATCTCATAAAAATTGCTCGTAAATGAGTGGGATGATCAGCCCTACGTAATGAATGAGCAGGTAAATCATCGAGATATGGCTGGACAATGTGCTTAATGTCATGAAATGCATAAGACATAGCCCGTTGAAAAGTTGCTCCAACGTTCTTTAGTCCAAAAGGTAGTTTACAATAAGCAAATGTTCCCCATGGACAAATAAAATCTGTTTTGGGTTGATTTGCAGGGAGTATGTTTATTTGATTGTAGCCTGAAAAGCCATCCATGAAGGAAAACAATTCACTACTAGCACAATCATCTATTATTTGATCGATATAGGGAGTTGGATAATTATCTTTTGGACACGCTCGATTAATATCCCTATAATCGATACATACTCTTATCGTTCCTTGTTTTTTAGTCACGGGAACAATATTTGATACCCAATCCATTAAGGGAATTGGATAAATGAATCCTGCTCGAAGTAATTTTTCAACTTCAGCTTTTATAGCAGCAACTTTTCTAGGATGAATTTGACGTAATTGTTGACGAACAGGTTTAGCATCCGGGTAAGTCTTAATTTCATGAACTATGATCGATGGATCAATTCCTGGCATTTCTTCATAAGACCAGGCAAACACGTCACAAAATTCTTGAAATAGGGCTTTATAAGTCTGAATTTCTTCATCTGTACAACAAGCACCTATATGAATGTTTTCAATTATTCCTGGTTTTACTGAAATGTCAATTGGAACCGTTCTAGATATATTTTCCAAATTTAACTAAGAATCAGGATTTTGCAATGGATTCTGAGGTTCCTTGGCATATTCAGCAGTAAAAATTGAAGCGAAATCATCTTCAAAATGATCTAATTCAGGTAAAAATGAAGATCGGTGATGTAGATCTTCCCATGGTAAATCATCAACAGACAAAAACTCACGAATTTGATCATCTGTATGAACAAGTTCAGGAAATGTCGTTGTAATTGAACTAGATATAGAAAATGATTCCTCTTGGATCCCATTCATTGGATCAATCTCGGCTGAAGAGGGGTTGGAAAATGACTGTACAGCCTGATACGCAATTTCAAATGGACTCAAGGCATCATGCCATCAAATGAATCTACCTCGGATTCGGAAGGTACGATCCAAGGATCATCAAACATAATAGTGTCTGATGAAATCATGTGAATATTTGCAGTAGAAGGCGATACGTTAGGAGGAGGAAAGGAAAAAGTTCCTAGTAAGCCAGAATCTTTAATCAAACCTACTCCAACATCCTTATAAGGGATAGCCGTTTTACCAACATGCTGGATTGTTTCTGTAGAGGCTGGGTCGGACGAAAAATAAGTTAACTAATCTATTGTCACGATCGTTCCTTGATATGGAAATTTTATGAGTCGAAAGACCGAAGAGACAACAACAGTCATAGCATAGGACCAACTACGACCCAGAAGAAGGTTGTAATCTAGTGGGGCATCAACCACTTCCACATCTAGATTAACAATTTTACCTTCGACCCCTATGGGTAAATCCTGCAAAATACCAAAAGGTTGAAAACCTCGACCATCAAAAGCCTTTAGAATTGTCGGGGATTGGTTAAGTGTAGGAGAACCAAGCGATTTCCAACACTGAATCGACATAATACACGTTGAAGCTCCCTCATCAATCACAATCCGAAAGATTGGTCTATTTTTGACTAACACTGGAATCTGGAAAGCCATTTGGTGAGGAAGACGTGGTGTACTATTTTCTAGATCGAATATTATAAGGTTAGAATCCTGAACATCGATAGCTCCTATGGCAGACAATAATAATTTACGCTGTGCTGGACACGATTGCAGCACTTCCAAAGCTGACATTACTGAAGGAGACATAGCTAAGTCTTCAACAATGTTGTAATTCTGAGCAGCTCTCGCATGTGGATTGAAAGCTGATTTACGAAGAACACCTTTAGCAGGCGGTTTGATTATCAAGTCTGGATTTTGTTTCTCGATCTGTAGCAGACTAGAAATAGGAGGAGTTGTAGTTGATGTATTTGCATTGGAAGACTCTGCTTCCTTGCCATCAATGGGATTCTTAGAACCGTAATCTTGCGATCGCGTCACAATCATCATAATAGGCTCTTCTAAAGTAGTCGAGGAAGAACCAATCATCTTACTATCTTGAACTGGAAAAGGATCCTTCAAGACAACAGGTTGTTGTGATCCTTTAACGAATTTCGTAACCTCGTCTCGATATGGACATTCTTTCGTGAAATGATCTTGTTCACAAATGAAGCAAGGATAGCGAGGTTTACGTTTTTCGTCATTGGATTCATCTTTATCAGTTTTCTCTTTCGAATTATTTTTGTTTTTGTTCCTCCCCTTCTTTTTACCACCGGATTTTGATTTTGTCGTAGATGTTTCAACGACATGAATGTCGGCGGAAACTTCGGGAGAAGATTCTCCTTTCGGGGAATCAGGTAAAGTTATAATTGGAGAAGAATTCTTTGAGGATTTATTCTTGCTTTTAGAATTGACTGTACCAATCATACCGTCAGCGGCATGAGACCCTGAAGGAGCAGCAACTATTTGACCTTGTTTTGGAAGGTCTGGGATTTTTTCATGTAGAGTACCTGACTGCGTATAAACGAGGTCAAGGTACTGAGCTTGAGAAATTACCTACTCTTCAGTAACAACACCAGCCTTAGCTACATCTTCAGTGATCTTGGGTAACAATGATTTAACAAACCATTCTGCCAAAATTTGATCCGGAATATAAACTTTCACCAAACGTCTTCTACGTCGCCATTCATGAATATGATCATAAATATACGTGGACGTAGATTGTTTTAGCGAAGTTAATAATTCTGTGCCGTTGTCGTATCTGACAGGCAACTGAAAATGAGTCAAGAAAGTAGTTTCTAACTGACTAAAATTATGAAATGAGCTGCGTGGTAACTCAATGTACCATTTGGCAGCAAGACCTATGAGGGTTCTTTGGAAAAGACGTAAGCGAATCGAATCATCAACAATTGAATTAGATGCACACCAAAGGTGATAAGTCATAGCATGATTCGATGGATCCTCTTCTGACTTACCTTCGAATTTTGGTATATCACTGGGCAACTTATGAGGCATTGGCGGCCAGTTCTGATAATAGAAAATTGGATCATTTGTAAGGCACGTCAAATCAGGTAAGTCCAAAGTTGCGATAAATGGTAATTGACGGTTAGGGTCACGAAAACCTTGAGAAGCGAAAGCAGATCCAGGAGGCGGATACCCAGGATAACTAAGAATCGGATTTGCATTAGGTATTGTGTAACCTCCCGGATAACCAGGATGAACCAGACCATACTGAGGTTGTTGATAAGTATAACCAGGGTACGGTTGATACTGATAGCTTGGATTCTGTACATAGTGACCGAATTGCGGCTGTCCCTGGTACGGTTGATACGTAAATTGAGGTTGAATTGTAACAACTGTACTCATACCGGCTTGTCCTGCAGGCATCTGAACTGTAGTTTGAATGGAAGGTCCTGACTGAGGTACAGAGACTTGAGGGATTTGCACGGATACAGGGATAGAAGAAGTCGGTGCTATAGATACTCCAGAAACAGGTGTGACAGGTTGAACAGACATTACAGCAGTTGCAGTAGTTTGAGGCGGAGTCTGAGGTGTACTTGGCCCAGCCTGCTGAACTGAACTAGGTGCAGGAGTTTGGATAGCTGGCTGAATAGGTTGTTGGGTTGAACCAGAAACCAAAGGCTGGCCAGGTTGATAAGGCAACTGCACATTAGGCTGCAAAGGCTGTTGATATTGGGACGGATCCAACACCATAGTTCCGGGGTATTGTCCCATAGAAGGTTGAACGTAAGGACCAAAACCTGGTTGAACGTAGGGTTGATTAGTAAGTGGTAAATTTCCAGCTCCTTGCAAAGATGGTTGACCAGAAGGCTGTTGGTAACCTTGAATTGGGTACTGACCCTGAGGTTGATAACCCTGAGGCGCGTACTGAAGCTGGGGTTGATAAGGACCCTGAGGAGCATATTGTGCTTGGGGTTGACCTTGAGGAATGTACTGTCCTTGAGATTGATAACCCTGAGGTATGTACTGTCCTTGGGGTTGCCCCCCAAAATAATATGATTCCACAATTTGTCCTGGGAAAAATCTACCTTGAGGTTGTGCCCCGGGTGGTAATTGACTACCTTGAGGTTGCCCCCCAGGTGGTAACTGACTACCCTGAGGTTGTCCCCCAGGCGGTAACTGAATTCCCTGAGGTTTCCCCCCAGAAGGAAACTGACTGCCTTGAGTTTGAGGATTGGGAATATTACCAGACATCATAAAAATTTGCTCTGCGTTCGACGTTTCAATTTTAAGTCCATCAAGACCAGATGATAACACGTTTTCGATGGGTTGAGGAGTTGCTCCCGAGAAAGTACCAGACAAAGACTGATATCTCGAAGGAACAGAAGGACCACCATGTAAAAATGATTCCGGCGTTTGAGAAAACATGGATGACTCTCCGGCCATAAAAGATGACGGATAATAACCTCTGGGTGTAGGATGAAATGGAATTCGAGGTGGATAAAAAGCAAGACCCGGATTCTCTAAAAAATCTGTTAAAGAGAGATACCAAGGATTATTTCGAATGGGGCTGTAGAAAATAGATTCACGCTCCCTAAGATTTAACGATTGAGGGGAGTCGGGAAGAGATACGTCTTCGTCTGGATTAGTAAGTTCTTCAATAGAAATAAGTCCAGAGGGAAGATTTTCTGTAATGATATTTCTTACCCTAGGTGAACCTGGATCGCTAGAAGTTGGTGTGATAAATCCTGAGGAAGTTTCCAAAACAGAAGATTCAGTTTCAGGTTCATAGATTTCAGGTTCGTCAGATAATTCACCAGAAGGAGAAATATTTTCAGTAACTTCAGAAACTGAAATCGGTTCTTGAATATATTCTATTGTAGGTATTTGATGATCAGGATGTATAACTATAGTTTAACTTCCAATTTCTGTTGATCTAATTCTACTACTACTGGATGCTACCAGAGCACGAAGCCCTTCAAGTTGACTTGGTGAATATTCAGGGGGTTTCCCTTGTATTCTCTGGGATTGTCTCGGCAATTCCGCCACGATTAAAAATTATCTAAACACACGCAAACAAAGAAAAATTCAATGAAAACACCTAAAGTCTCTAAGAAACAAACAATTGAATCAATCGCTTAAAAATCTAAGTGTTCAAACCACACACAAACAGGTAACTTTCCGTACTAAAAACACTAGTTGGTGATGAAATCCAACTTAGTAGAATTTTAACACGAAAAGGGCGGTTGGAACAGTTACCCCGACAACCTGCTTAATGAAACAGACCGGTGCAAGTTTCTTCACTATACCATCTCGAGTGAAGATAACCCTCCGGAGAGTCCAAGTGAGTCTAGCCGACGTCTGTTCCAGGTACAGTGGGATCTTCCCTCCACCGTCACCTTAGGAAAGAATCATATAGATTATGGCCACTAAGGTTACCAATAGAAACAAATATACCTGGGGGAACAGTCTACGATCCGAAACACACACAAGGGTAGAGTAACAAAGCTCAATCCCCTTGAAGGCTCCTTGAAATAATTCAAGGTTTACCGACAAGTGACCCCAGGCTCCTCGACAATGGTCTATCCGAGGTTTACCGTTTTTAATACGTGTATATCTTCTATCGTTCCCAATGAGGAAGGATTGATTACCTCACTGGTTCAGATATGATCTCGTGCTTAACTCCTTTAAGAGGAGCTTCCCAGAGCATACATGCAACAATTGGAATTCTTCCTACCGCAAAATTCGTCTACTTGTTTTTTTTAGCTATCTTGGAGAGTTAATTACTCCCTACTCCAAGATACTAGCCTAAGCTATGTTGGTGATAAGAGCCCTAGAAATAAAAAGATTACTAAATGAATTTTAATTAAGCGTTACTTTTAGGAGTTGTTTCTTAAGTCAATGGGTGCGGAAATGAAACTTTGGATGATGTGAAGACTCGACTTCCAAAAAACACTAAAATGCACCTAGAATGATAATCAATTCTTTTTCTTTCAATGAACTTCTATTTAAGAAAGAGTTGGAGAATGCAATTCTTTTAATAAACAATTCCTTCTTTAAACATGAAGAATGATTGAAAGAAAATATTTTGTCTTTTCAATAATGAGATAAATGATCAAAGCTCATAACAAAATCCTTTTTCTTTCCAAACTTGAAGCTACAAAAACAATTTTCCTTCGAAAGAAAGCTATAAAAATTAAAAACTACTCAAAACTACAAAATCTAATCTTGAGATCTAAAATCTAAATTGAGTAAAAGCTTTTAAGATTTTTTTTATGAATGTTTTCCTTAATTGTTCAGCAAACTAAGAATCTATTCGTTCAGAATAACAAACATATCAAAAACACTCAAAATATGTTTTTATAAAAATGAAATTCAAAACTTTCAACCAAGTTTTTTCGAAGATTTGCAAAGAAACAAAAGGCTTAATTTCTCTATATAGGATGTTTTCGCAATCAGGTCGGATTCAAAAGACAAAAAGAGATCAATGTAATCTGAGATACTGCAAATTGTCAAGAGTTCGAATCGCTACAAAGACCAAGTGGAAAAACAATCCAAACTACAAAATCTTCTAGAAAATCATCAAAACATCAACACTGTTGGAGTTCATTCACAAAAAATTCTTGACAGAAACAATAATCAGTCTCGGCAGAAACCAAATATCTAAAAATAAACTAGAAAAATAAATCTAGAGATTTTCTAAAATTTTTACAGGGTCCGCAAGCAACCAGTATTGACAGGTGCGGTCCCGCACTGTATTCTTTACAGAAAGTGCGAACCTGCCTGCACTGTCAAAGTAAGGCAGAGTGCGGTCCTAAGAAAAATTATAGAAAACTTAAAATATTTCTAAATTTTCAAAAACAGGGAAAATCTAAATTACCCAGACAGAAATGTATCAATCAAAAACCAGGAAAAAAATGTTTCCTCAAATCAAAAATAAAAGAGAACCGAAAACAACAAGTTCTTTCCCCAGTATGGTCGCCATTTTGTTGTTTAGATTAATCCGTCTTGCGGACAAGACCGATCTCTCTAGTACTAAAAGTAACTAGCAACAAACAACCAATTATACTAATCTCTCTCTAAGCATATAAGATTCATAAAAACACTATATAGGTGTAAGGCCTACCTTATGTCCAACGCTTGTTTGATTTCGTTGAAGTCCTTCCCGTGCACTGAAAGAATGTTCCTCGTGAATCTGCAGTCACAAACAAGCAAAAAGATTAAGCAGCACCTGTATAGACATTATTACAAACCATACTTATCATAATGATCAAGGAATTTATGAAATAAACCATGAATAGACAGTTTAATGAGAGAAATGAGTATATTTGTATTAATTTCAAATATAGAAAACCTTTACAACCTGTGCCTTGATGTTGTGCAGGTCCTCCTGGGGTCCGAAGCAGGAATCTCTTCTAATTTGACAAGCATTGCACTCTTTGAACCAAGATGGATAGAGGTGAGTGATTTAACCTCACAGAAAGTCTTAGTTAACTGAGTCTGAATCTCAACAGCATTTAACTTCAAATATCTTAAAGCTTGAACTCCCTTTGAGGCTACCCAAGGCCTCTTTTTATAGTGGAAAAGAGGAGTTTTTCTGTTCCAAATATGAAGGGATAGAATCCTCCTTCAAAGGGATTAGCTCCTTACATCAAGGGGTTAGCTCCATCAAGTGAGGGATGCATGAACCTTCTTAAAGCGTATCCATTCCCGAAAATTCCCATCTAGAATCTTCTAGAATTCATCTGAAATTCACTTTTTATCTTTACTTTCTCGCCTTTTTGAGTTTTACAGAGGTCCGCACCCATGACACAAGGAACGTGCGGTATGGTTCCGCAGGCAAGCTGAACTTTAGGTGCGGGACCGCAGGAAATGAATAGAGAAAGTGTGATACCAATGTTTAGGGGATTTTTAGGAACTTTTCTCTGATTTTGAAAGCTTGACATGAGGAGCTGATATGTTAGACTTGCAAAAGGAGGAAGTATGAGTAATAATGAGTTCATACTCATGGTAAAATGTCAGGATGACAGTTTTTAGTGTAACACCTAGGTTTAATCAAATATTTGTGTGTAACACTAGTTCAATACCCTGGTAAGAGTATATTAATGGACATTGTAGTAGCTGATATCCCACCTAAATATGGAATGTTACTATCTCGCTCATGGGGAGAAAAGTTACAGGGATCTCTACAATTAGACATGACCTATGCTACTATATCAGTTTTTGGTCAACCTAAGAAGTTATATAGAGAAGCATTGATGAAGTACATGGTCAGTAGTGCAGAAAGATCTATAAATTACCCCATTTACTCTACACCAACTGACCTTGATTCTTTTATCTTATGTGACTCTGAAATTAATGAAATCCAAATTAAACTAATAGAGAAAAAGAAAACACCAAACAATGATAATATCTTTCATGAATATTTATGGCATTTAGACTTTTATGGTTCAGTAAATAAGTTAGGAGCAGGAGTAGGAGTTTTGATAACCAACATGGAGACTAATCACTTAGAAGGCCATGCTTTCAGGCTCAATTTCAAATGTGCCAATAATATGGCTGAGTATGAAGCCCTCATTCTAGGACTCCAAATTATTAGAAACTTAGGAGGCAAAAGAATATTAATCATGGGAGATTCATAGTTGATCATAAAAAAAGTAAATGGAGTATATTCTGTTTACAATCCTAGACTAAGCAGATACATAGACACTGTGATAGATTTAACTGATGATTTATTGGAATGTAAATTTACTGCTATACCTAGAAAACAAAATATACAAGCTCATTGTCTAGCATCCTTTGCTAGTACATGCAATTTACCATTCCAACCTAATCACAGATATACTGCTGAAGTCAAGCACAGACCAATAATTCCAGACAACCTCAAATATTGGCAAAATTTTTCTCAAGATGAACAGATTTACAAGTTTATGAACAATGAAGTTGAATTTCAGAACTGTAAGATATACACAGATTATACTATAGAGAAAGATTTAGAATGTGAAATTGATTTGAATAACATAGATGTAAATAAAGTAAAATTTGCTAAACCAACTAGATTTAGTCAATTAGACATAGATAACTTAGAAAAAGTAGAGATTGAAGAAATTATAGATGATGAATCTGACATATTGAATCTTAAGGATAATTTCTTACCCAAAGGTTTAACTCCTTTAGAAGATCTTTTTGACTCAAATGATGTAGCTAGAAAAACTAAAATGGAGCTAGTTAGATCTGATATAGAAGAATGAAATATTGGTATAGAGTTAAAACCCAAAATAATCAAAGTTTCCAAAACCTTACCTGAATAAGAAAAAGAAAAATATCTTTCTCTTTTAAAAGAATATCAAGATGTTTTTGCTTGGAGTTATGAGGATCTCAAATCCTATGATACCAACATAATTCAACATAAAATTCTAATAAAATAAGATCAAAAACCCTTTAAACAAAAGTCGAGAAGAATTAAACCAGTTTTATTGCCTTTGATAGAAAAGGAAGTGAAAAGAATGTATGATGCACAGATAATTGCACCAATCAGATATTCTGATTGGGTTTCCAACTTATTTCCAACAAGAAAGAAAACAAGAGATATTAGATTATGTGTTGACTTTAGGAATCTAAACAAAGTGTCCTTAAAAGATAATTAACCTTTACCTAAAATGGATCACATATTACAAAGGGTAGTTGGCTCTTCTAGGATTTCATTTTTAGATGGTTTTTCAGGATACAACCAGATTTTAGTCCAAAAAGAAGATCAAACCAAAACAACATTTACTACTCCTTGGGGCACTTTTATGTATGTAAAAATACCTTTTGGTCTAATTAATGCAGGGGAAACCTTTCAAAGAGATATGGACATAGATTTTTCAAAGGAAATACATGATTTCTTAGTGATTTACTTAGATGACATTACTGTGTTTTCCAAAACTGATAATGAACACTTGGATCATCTGAGACAAGTTTTTATTAAATGCAGGAAATTTGGCATCTCTTTAAACCCTAAGAAAATTTTATTTGGATCCTGCTAGAATAGAAGCAATTCTTAACATCAGTCCACCAAGAAACATCAAATAGCTACAAGCCTTTCTAGGTAAGATTAATTGTTTAAGAAGATTTATATCCAAATTAGCTGAGATAATTAGAGAATTAAATAACATGCTAAAAAAATATTCAGTTATTAAATGGACTATTGAGGCTAAACAGTCATTTGAATCCATCAAACAGGCCTTAACCAAAACTCCAGTCCTAATAAGTCTTGATTTTAAAAAGGATTTCATAATTTTTTCATTTGCTTCAAAACACACCATTGCTGCAGTTTTACTGTAGAAAAATGACCAAGGATTTGGATAGCCCACAAATTTCTTTAGCAAGACCCTTAGAGATGCCCCTTTGAAGTAAAAAATCATGGAGAAACAAGCCTTAGATTTGGTAAAGGCCATTAAAGACTTCAAAGTTTATATTCTCTACTCTCACATTATTGCCCCTGTCCCAAATTCTGTAGTAAAAGACATTCTTACTCAGGATGGTCATGATGGAAGAAGAGGTAAGTGCATTGCCACTATCTTAGAATATGACATAGAGATAAAACCCACAAAGCTCATGAAAGGTCAAAGATTAGGTAGACTTATGGCTGAATCTATTTGTAATGCCCTAGACATAAATTTTATTTCCCAGATAGATGGTCAGGAAGAGATGACGACTCCAAGGATCAGTGAAGCCTTTTCAGACTCACCTTGGTATAAAAACATCATATTTGTATTACTAAAATTACAAGCTCCTCCTGGATTTTCAAGAACCAAAGCAAGATTCTTAAAACTAAAGGCAGTAGGATTTTGTATTTTAGATAATGTACTTTTTTGGAGAGATCATAGTGGGATTTTATTAAATTGTTTGTTAAAAGAAGAAGCTGAAAAAATAATTGAAGAAATTCATGCAGGTGACTGTGGAGGACATCTATATTGGAAAACTACTGCAGAAAAGATACTAAGAGCTGGTTTTTATTGGCCTACTTTGTTTGCTGATGTAAAAAAGTTTGCAACCTCCTGTCACAAGTGCCAAATTTTTGAGGGTAAGAAAAACTGTTACCCCTGCCTTTAAAGCCAATTTCAACTGAAATGCCATTTCAACAATGGGGTTTAGATTCATTGGTGAAATTCACCCTCCATCTTCAGGCCAACATAAGTGGATTTTAACAGGCATTGATTACTTTACCAAGTGGATTGAAGCCATACCCTCCAGACAAGCCACATATACTGTCATCATTTCCTTCCTAGAAAACAACATTCTTTCAAGATTTGGATGTCCCTAAAAGACAATTACTGACAATGTAGCAGCATTCAAATCCAAGAAAATGATTAACTTTTGCCACAAATACCATATTACCTTAGGTCATTCTACTGCATATTACCCCCAAGGTAATGGCCTAGCTGAATCCTCAAACAAGAGCATTGTAAACATCATCAAAAATTTACTTGAAGACAATAAAAAGACTTGGAATAAGAAGTTAGTCAATGCCTTATGGGCGGATAGACTTACTACTAAAAAATCCATTGGTACCTCCCCTTTGTTGAGATTGCAACAAGATTATGAACTTAGTGGAAAGAAGTCGCCTTCACTAAGTGGGCCCGCAAGCTATTTTTGGCACAAAGTCTATTTTTAGACTATGTCTATTTTTAGACATATGGATCATGTTCTATGAGTTGCAGGATGCTATTTGTGGATGGTTGGTCAAGTCGGAAAAAATACATGGACTTCTATTTTTAGACATAGTGGGCAGAATCTATTTTTAGATTACCAGTCTAAAAATAGATATGTCAAATATTATTAGCCCTTAATAATATTTAGACTCTAAACATTATCTTATTCTCTTGGAGCACTTCAGTTAAGTGCACAGATGTGGCACAGGAGCTGACATAAGGAATTACGCTATTCCTGAGGGTTATCTGGAGCTATTTCATGGATACTTTAGTTAGAACTCATGTGACAGAGTTTGGTGGAGTTGATTGAGGAAGTTAATGGAGTTGTGTTCAGTTTAACTAATCTAAACATAGTTGAGTTATTTGTATCCAGTTTAACTAATTGATACAATTAACTTCAGTGCATGGATAGTTTCAGGGGAGACCAGTGCAGAAATAGGTGAAAGAGCAGGTTAACTATCAGTTGTGACTATACAGTTGCTATTTGAAACACACATATAATTGGAGAAGCCCATGAGGATTGTGTAGTACAAGTCAGGTGGTTTATGTTATTTAATGAGCCATTCCATAGCATTGATTACGCATCAGAGGCTGGCTATTAGGTGTGTTGGAAATATGATGCAGAGTGTTGTCCTTGATGGCAACCCACTGAATGAAGATGAAGACATGTGACTGTTGACATGTGTTGTCCTTGATGGCAATCCACCTGATGAAGTTATTCTTGACTTGATGGACTTGGTAAATGATGTAAATCCGATGTGATATGATGTTTGTTGACAATATGATCCTGAGTGTTGTCCTTGAAAGGCAACCCACTTAATGAAGATGATGACAACTTACTTGGTGAAGTTGTGCTTGTTAGAATATGTTCTTGATGAGCTAAATATGATGTATCTACAGTGTGTACAGAAGGCAATGAAGAAAGGAATTCAGAATGTGTTCAATCTATGATAAAAAGAGTATGTCTCAAGGCATACGCAGATATGTCTAGGGGAAGTCGCGTATGCACGCGGGAAAGAACGTGCCAAGTCGTGTATGGGAAAAAAGAGCTCAAAAAGTGCAAAACCAGGGGTAACCACCATGGTATTGACCCATTGTATTGGGTAATGATCCGCCTAATTGACCCCGTCCAGGAATACCATCGGAAGTAATGTAGTTTTGGGCTCATGGTATTGAAAAAGGGGCTCATGGTATTGAAAAAGAATAAACCTATATAAAGAGATGAAATTCATTATGCAAATCATGAGTGTGGGTGCAAGATGTCTGAGCTTGAATGAATACTTCTCTCTGAAGTAGATCTGAATGGAAAGGGTTACACTTGAATGATAAATATGAATGGATGATGCACCAATGATGAAGAAGGGGATCTAGATCTGAAATGCACTTGTATCTACTAGATCTGCCCATGGAAGGCTTAGATCTGTGATGAGGCGAATATCTAGGCGAACATCTGTCTGAAGTAAAAGGGTAGATCTGAACTGAATATCTGATCTGATGAAGTATGCTGCTCTGTAATGATTGAAGATCTATACGCTACTTCGCCGCGGAGGAAGCGCGTATATACGCGGCTTCAGTGAAGAGAAAGCGCGTATGCACAATGAAATATGTACAGAGGTATACACTGGTTTGTGTGGACGGAAGCGCGTATATACACGACATTAGTGAAATAAAGGCGCGTATGCAAACTAGGGCTTGCTGAAGCATGGGGTATGGAACATCTGATCTGTTCTGCTGTATTACTGCTATCTGATCTGGGTTGTCTGAATTGGTATGTATCTGTTGGTGATGTATGTTTGAGCTTAAAAGTATGAAAAGGGTTCAGTCTGAAAATATGATGAAATGTGGCCTGCAAGTTGTGTTCTATTGAGGTTGTTGGATCCAGTGTGAAAATTGATGAAACGTGGTCCAAGGTGGTGCTGAGGGTTGTAGCCTTCAGTCAGGGGGTTGTAGCTCCCTTCCAGGTGAGGCTGGTAAACGAGATCGGGGGGTCGTAGCTCCCTTCCAGGAGAGGCTGGTAAACGAGTCGGGGGGTTGGAGCTCCCTTCCACGAGAGGCTGGTAAACAAGCGCAGGTGGGTGCCTGCGTGCTGGTCAAGTCTGCGCTAGCACATATGTTGTAAGATGTTTTCTCTATAATAAAATATTGAAGGCTGAGCAACTGCAGCGGTGGTTTTCTCCCGACTTGGGTTTCCACCTAAAAATCCTGGTGTTCATGTGTGATGCTTTTTGTGATGGTTTATTCTGTTCTTACTGCACATGTTTACTGTTTATAGAACATCTAATGAATGAATGATGGAATGATATAAGTGAAGAACTAATGGCATAATTAGATCTCTGTGTATACGCGAGTTTTATGAAGGATATCAGCGTGTATACGCTACTTGGCTTCAGAAAAGTAGCGTATGGGTTTTAAGGAATGAAAAAGTAAAAATTGTTGAATATGCAGTAAATACTTATGCACCCCCCCCTCTCAGTATTTTTCCCAACAAGGTGGTAGAGATTGGAGCATGTGTTTTGCTAGATCTAGCTTGATAGTGTGTAGCAATTAGAGGTTGTGCTGAGAGCTTGTGAGGAGCTTTGTACAATGATTGTTACATGATCTCTATGACATATAATATATAGATAGTTGGGGGTTTTCAACTTTAAGCTTTCCCATGAAATATTGTGTTCATATGTGTGATTGTTTATGGTTTTAATGTGCGCATGCAATTGATTTTATTTTCGCAATTAATGATCAATGGTAGAAGAGATTATGTATTGTGCATGAAGTCAAATAGTGTGTGATCAGGAGAATCTCGGATGTATAACATATCAGTTATATAATTTCTACATGGTATCAGAGAAATATTGATCATTGGAGCAATTGTAAAGCATTGAAGCGGTTGAGTTTTGTGCTGGTGGAATTCGAATTTGTAGCAGTGTTTTCTTGGTGTCAAATTTGAGATGTCTTTCAACGAATTGCGATTGGAGTATGCCCTTGAGGGCAGCTCAAATTATATTGCATGGAAGGACAGGATGGAGGCGGTGGTGGAGGACAATGGGTTGAAGGATTTCATAGATGCAAAAATTCCAAAGCCTACTTCTAGTGATGTTGCCGTACTTGACGCATGGCAAAAGAAGACAGCAAAGTGTCGAAGGATTCTGTTGGAAGGTGTGAAGGATCACATAGTGGCCAACCTTCATGGTAAGGCTTCTCCATTCTTGATGTGGAAAGCCTTGACAGATTTATTCCGAAGCAAGAGCGATCAGAGGAAGTTGGCGCTCAAGGATAAACTCAGAAACATAAAAACGGAGAAAGACGACAGTATGCCCAAGTACCTCACGAATTTCATCCAATGCAAGGATGAGTTGGGAAGTGTGGGGGTTACTGTTGATGACGAGGACTTGGTGAGCTTGGCTCTCCTTGGGCTTCCGAAGAGTTGGCATTCCTATCAGGACTCTGTCAATGGTCAAGAGAAATTGCCAAGATGGGAGCGACTTTGGTCAGATCTTGTGCAAGAGGAGATAAGGCGAAGTACCAGGGATGGATCTTCATCAAATAACTCTGATGAAGAGAATTGCGCTTTGGCTACCAAAGCAAAGAATGGGAAGAGCAAGAATGCTTCTCAATCCGGTGCGAAAGGCAAGAAGCAGGACATGTCCAAGGTGAAGTGCTTTCACTGTCACCAACAAGGACATTATGCCACTAGTTGTCCATAGAAGAAGAAAAATAAGCAGGCTGCTGGGACTGCAGATGGAGAGGCCTTAGCCTCGTAGTTTGAGTTGGATTTTTTGTTGATCGCATGCTTGGTCTCAAGTGTGATGGGTTCAGTTTGGTTTCTTGAGAGTGGTGCATCTTTTCACATGACAGGAGATCGAGATTTGTTTACTGATCTGAATGAGAAAGATCTTGGAGTGCACATCGAGATGGGTGATGATGGTAGATACAGTGCAACCGGTATCGGTACCATTTCCTTTAAGAGGGATTCTGGTAAACCCTTCGTATTGAAGGAAGTGATGCATGTTCCAGGATTGAAGAAGAATCTTATCTCTGTGGCGATGTTAGAAGACAAGGGATATGATGTTGTCTTTAGCAAGGGAAAGGCTTTCCTGCGCAGTAAGGCAACTGGTGAGACCCAGAGGATAGGGGTTTGAGTTAAGAACCTTAATCAATTGCAGGTAGATGGCTGCGAAACAATGGTAGGCAAGGCAGAAGGAGTGGTGAGCCAGGATGATGGCGAGTTGTGGCACTGGAGATTGGGCCACCTTCACCATGGAGCATTGAATATACTACAGCAGATTTCTATTGGGCTTCCTAAGAGTACTCTTACGCAGTCAGATCAGTGCAAGGGATGTACCTTGGGAAAATTTGTGAAAGCCACCTTTCACGAGAAGGATAGTCGCGCCACGACGATCCTTGAGAGAATTCACACAGACGTGTGTGGACCTTTCTCAGCAGCTTCGACAACAAAGCACAGGTATTATGTGATATTTGTTGATGATTTTTCTCGTAAGTGCTGGATCTTCTTCATGCAGAAGAAGAGCGAGACATACTCAAAGTTCTGTGAGTTCAAGGTGTTTGACTCCTATACCAATAGGTGTCATATTTCATGATTGACTTGATGGGCTATGTAATATGTTCATACCTTTTCTTGTTGCAAAGGTTTTCCATATTGTCAAAAAAAAATAAATTTTTTTTTTAAAATGTAAAGAGGGTATACCCTAAAAGAAAAATCAAAGGGTGAAAATAATAAAATGGCTAAAAAAGTGAAAGAAAATGAACCCCACCAAAAGAAAGGCCAAGGAAAGTGTGCAAGCCTAAATGCCACTACTTTTTGCTCTTATGTAATAAATAAAATTGTGTGCAACTTGTATCTTATGCCACAATTGATGAATAGTCAAACAGTTTAAGCTTGGCTAGTTCATCTTTCAATTTTATGTTATAGAGATAGAGAATAGAATCTGACCAAACTGTTTAATCTTGGCAGATAAGTAGATAGGTAGAGTAAATAAAAGGAGCTCAACAGTTTAATCTAAGTCCTTGGATGTAATAAGGTTAGAACTAGATAGATTTTTAGATGTAAAAGAAAAAGTGTGATGAGGGTTTTCCAGTCTAAGTGCACCCTAATAAAGAAGAAAAAATGGTAGGGTAAAGTAGGTAGGGTAGGTAGATGTTGTTGCAGAATTATATGTGATGGATAATGACTCTAAATGTGTTGATATTTACTTTCATCACAAGTGCTAAGGTAGACACTATACTGGAAGAAATTCAAGCAAAACAAAGTCAGATTATTAACTTCCCTTCTCATTTTTCCCTAAAAATTTCACTAATTTCCCCTAAGCACTAAGGCATTTGAAAATTAAAGGGGCTCAAGGCATTTCCTTGACTTTTGAAGGGACCTGACCCTCGGCCCAATAATTGGAAAATCCTAAGTACTTAAAATCATTCATCATGACATTCATTCACTTCTAAAAAATATTTTCCTAAGTAAAATCCCATTTTACTTAGGAAAATCATGCAATATTTCATAAAAACCCTATTCATAAAAGAAAGAGTTAAATACATCACCTTGATGTTTTACACTTAGCGCTTCATTCATTTCCATATTAATTTTTAACTTATTATTTAAATCCCTAGGCAAAATCCCTTTTTCCCGTATTAATTTAAATAATTCCCATATAAATATATATCCCGCCCCGTTAGTTGAAAAATAACCATATATTTTATTAAAATTCATTAATTGGTTGAAATTTCCAATTAATAAATAAACCCGACCCTTCGTCATATAAAGGGATTAATTAACCCTCCAGGTTAATTAATAACCTAATCCACCAATCAAATCGTCCCCGATGCGATTATTTCTAATAAATTGCATTGGGCCCGCCATTTTAATTCCCTGTCATCTTCCTTTCCCGAGGACCATCCGATCGACTAATCTCAGATCTATGGTTATTATCAATATCGCTGCACATCCGCGTCCGAACGATAATGCGCGATGGCCAAGTAGTTTTCTAAACAGTGCCACACCACGCGTCATCCATCGTATGGAATTGCTTGCCCTCCACTGAAAACCACTCTTCCCCAAAAGCCGTGCGATGGAAACCGCTTACCGCCTGCCTCCCGTGATGAAGCCTCTGTACTTGCTGATGTCATCCATTAAAAAAATAAAAAACCCCACCAACCTTTGACTTTGTGAGTAAAACAAAAGAACATTCATAAATATAAAGGCCAGAAATGATCCACTCAGACTTCAAGTGTACAATCAATGTTTGAAGATGGCTCCTAAGAATCAACAAAGACTGATGTTAGCCTATGACATTCAACAGGGTAAAATGATAATGAGTCACTTCAAACCCAAAGTGCAGCAACCTCAAACAGCTACAGATTATATCAGAACTAATTTTGAAGTCTTAGCAAAGGATATTCATCCTTTGGATCAAATTGAGCTACATAAATAGACAGGTGAAATGATTTATTCTACTCTGACAGATAAATCAATGATGACCCAGAAATTGCAGGATTCTTTGGAGAATAATAATGCTCAACTAAATCTTGAAAAAGCCTCTTCTCAGGCTAAGGACAACAGGATAAATACTTTGGAGGAAATCATTATTGGATTGGGTCATAATCCCAAGGATGTCAAAGGTATAGAAGCTTTGATCAAGAAAAAAAATGATGATATTGCAGCCTTGAGAAAACAACTGAAGTTACTCGCCTCAAGACATCCACAGACTGCAGAAATTATAAAGCAAAATTCTGAAGAAAAATTGATGGATTTTCTCTTGAAACTGAATGAGCAACTTAATGAAACTGAAAAAGAGCTTGAAAAGGCATTGAAAGACAAGCAGCCTAGTGCTCCAGCATCTACAACTGAAGTGATTACAGGTACTCCAACAACAGGTCAGCCAACAGAATTTTCACAGGTACATACTTCCAATTTAAGTACAGAAGAGTTAATAAATTCAATGGAGGAATTGAAACACCAAGTGATAGAGCTATAGAGAACAAAGGTGCAACTCACCACTTTGGAACAAAAATATGATCTCTCGAAGATGAATGTTGCAGATAAAACAAGAGAGGTCAACAGATTAGAAAAGTTGGTCAACAAATTGGAGAAGGATCTCACATTGGAGAAGCCTTTAAAGGAAAAAAATGAAATTCTTTGGGACAACATCATCCAGTCAATAAGAGATGTCTGGCCCTCAATTCAAATAATGTATGAACAAAATGATTTAGTCAAACTGGCTCTAGAAGAAGTCCTAAGGGCAAGAGAAGAATTGGGAAACATGCCTGAAGAAGCCAATGAAATTATCCATTTTTTAAATACTCAGAACAAGCATCAACTTGAAGAACTTGGCATTCAAGACAGGACAGGAACAATTTTGGAAATAAAAATAGTTTTTACCAAAAGAACTCTGATGCAGAATCTAGAACGAAGATGTTCTGATATGCAAGAAGAAATCACTGCCTTCATGAAAAGACTTGATATTTTGTTGAATAAAGGATTTCCCAGTCCTTTAGTTTCAGAGGATAAATTGATGGACCTTGAAAGTTATGTTGAAAAATTGGACAAGCATGCTGACAATCAGGCCAATACCTCAACTAGTTCATCAACAGCAGCATTGCCTACAGGAAAAAGTCTTCATGATAGATTGGAAAATTTGTTTTATCTCGAACATGAAGTAAAGCATTTGTTCCCAATTCAACCTACTTTCTTTAGGTATACAGAGACTGATGAAACTCTCAGAAAGCTGCAAAGAACCAGAATACCGGAACATAAATGGTGGGAAGAAATGTTAGAACTTTTGTAAAAACTATCCTTACATGAATTTTTTATTATGTACTACAGTAAGTCATGATAAAGAAGGATAAAAGACTATCGGTGCAGTTAAAGATTATCAGTTAAACGGAGCAGCCAACACAAAATTACTGAAGAGGACAGTAACAAGCAAAATCATAGGGCCTGCCTCCAGCACATTCTCAAAAGAAGGAAACAACACAACATCAGTTATCATTTCTCTTATCTATGAGACCATCTGTCTCTAGTTTGTTGTAAAATACTTATGAGTCATCCTAGATTATATCTCAAGTTGTTATGAGATATTTTTTATAAATTTTTGTATAAATACTCCCTCAATCGGAGTATTGAGGGGTGGATGTTTTAGACTTTGCTGTAACATTGAATATTTTGGAATAATGTGCTATTGGAGAAATTTTGTGTGGCTAGTTGGATGAGGAATTGATGCGAAAGACTTTTTAAAGGATTCTTGTGTCAGACTACGGATCAATAAGTCATCTATCTCTTATGTGTTGAAGTCTTTATATTTGTTTATTATATCATCTGTGTTTCATTTCTGAATGATTAACGAAAAGGAATAAATCAGAAAGTGCTTAAGTGTAATCTGATTTTAATCGTTGTTATTCTAAATGTTTTCTTCTGAACTGGTTTAAACAGTGAATTCTTAATTGCTCTTGTTTTTATAGTTTAAGCATTTTGATTATTTAGTAAAGAATACTTAATTGCTCTTTATTAATAATCACACAATTTCCCTCTTTCAAACGTGTTGAAGGATTCTTAATTGCGCTTCATCCGATTTGAGTTCATCTCATTCACTTTAAGATCTATAATTGTTCCATGTTTGATTATCTTGCCCTGTGAAACCATCTTTTGTTAAGAAACTTGATCCAGTTAAGTTATCCTCTTTGACTCCATTAGCCCAATGGCCTGAAATACTCAATCTTACCCTTAGATATTGAATTTCATCACCCAAACTCAATCAAAACCCTTGGACTTTATAACTAGCCTGATATCTTCTAAAACAAAGCTAAATTTTACAGAGAGAGCCCTCTCTGGGTACAGATTGGCTAGATTCTGTACCTAAAAGTTGGTTTATGGTTACCTCAGACCCCTTTCCTCTTCCAAACAAATTCAAGGAAAATATGAGTGATAACACAAGGCACTAGTTGAGATAGAATTGGGGATGCAGGTGAAGGCTCTTAGGAGCGACAATGGTGGTGAATTCATCGCTGGTGAATTCAAGGACTTTTGTAGCACAGAAGGAATTTGAAGAGAGCTCATAGCACCTCATAACCCACAACATAATGGGGTTGTTGAGCAGAAGAACATAATGATCGTGGGTGCTGCACGGACGATGTTGCATGATCAGGGCCTTCCCATACACTTGTGGGTTGAGGCATGCAATACTGCAGTATATGTTCAGAACCATTGTCCTCATAGGATACTTGGCATGAGTACACCCGAGGAGGCATTTTATGGTAAGAGGCCTGATATTTCCCATTTGAGGATTTTTGGTTCACATGTTTACATTCATGTGACGAAGGATGCTAGGAAGAAGTTGGAATCGACTGCAGAGATTGGGATATTTTTGGGGTACAATGATATGCCCCACAACTATCGTGTGTATTTTCCAGACAGTCGCAAAACTGTTATGCGATGGGATATCAAATTTCATGAGGAGAAATCCATGAAGTGTTCGCTTAAGAGGGAGCTACAATTGCATGCAGATGAGGAGCTATTAGTTCCTAAGAATGAGTCTCTAGATGTGGATCAGCCACAAGAGGAGGTTCATGGAGTGGAAGAGACCACTCAAGCAACGCCAACCATCAGAGGGTGGAAGCGCACTACAAAAGATGAGCGACTGGCTCAAGATGCAGAGAGGGTTGTAGGAGCACCTACATCACAGCGCAGACAGAGACAGTCACCTGATCAGTATACTGGATACATGGCTCTTATGAGCAAGTGTATCATGACAGAGCCATCCTCTTTCGAGGAAGCTGTGGAGGATCCCGCATGGGTAGATGCCATGGTGGAAGAGAATGATTCGATTGTCAGAAACAATGCATGGGAGATTGTCCCAAGGCCAGAAGGGAAATCAGTGTTGGGTTCAAGATGGATCTACAAAGTGAAGCAGGCAGTTGATGGGAGTGTAGAGAAGTACAAGGCAAGATTTGTTTCCTGAGGCTTTTCACAGATTGAGGGGATCAATTATGAGGAGACCTTTGCACCTGTCGCAAGGTATTCTTCCATACGGACGATTCTTGCTCTCTCAGTGCAGATGGGGTGGCACATTCATCAGATGGATGTGAAGATTGCATTCCTCAACGGAGTCATTGAGGAGGAGGTGTACATAGAGCAGCCCGAAGGTTTCGAGATCTTTAGCAGTGAGTCGCATGCGTGCAGGCTCAAGAGAGTGCTGTATGGGTTGAAACAAGCACCTCGTGCTTGGTACACATGGATAGAAAGTTATTTCATCGGACTTGGATTCTCCAAGAGTGAGGCGGATCCTAACCTATACCAGATTGTGGTGGAGGGTAAGTTGCTGATCATTGTACTTTATGTAGATGATTTGATTTTGACGGGTGATGAGATGTTGATACTCTCATGCAAGGATGATCTTGCAAAAGAGTTTGAGATGAAGGACTTGGGCCTCCTTCATTATTTCTTGGGATTGGAAATTTGGCAGCGCAATGATGGACTATTTGTTTCTCAAGGCAAGTATGCCCGGGAGATACTGGAGAAGTTCAAGATGCATGGCTGCAAGCCTGTTGATACTCCTCTTCCTTGTGGATGGAGGAAGGAGGATGCTACTTCGGCGGAGGTGGTGGATGCCACTGTTTATCGACAGTTGGTGGTGTCGCTTATGTATCTGGTCAATACACGACCCGACATATGCTATGCTGTGAACCAGCTTTCACAAGCTATGGTTAAGCCTATCGAGCTCTACTGGAAGGCAGGCAAGCATGTATTGAGATATCTCAGAGGCACATCGTGATATGGATTATGGTACAAACAGTCGGATGAGGTGAGGCTATGTGGCTTCACAGATGTAGATTGGGCAGGGAGCCCAACGGATAGAAAGAGCACATCTGGAGGGATTTTCAGTATCGGGTCGACAGCAGTTTCTTGGTACAACAAGAAGTAGAGATCCGTGGCACTCAGTTCAACAGAGGCCGAGTATATGGCAGCAATTTTGGCTGCATGCGAGGCTATATGGATGAGGAAGATCTTAGTCAGGTTGTTCGGTTCACACTTGGATCCTACTGTGATTTATTATGATAATCAGAGTTACATCAAACTCTCGGTTAATCCAGTATTTCATGATAGATCTAAACACATTGACATCCGGTATCATCATATCAGAGATTGTGTGCAGCAGAAGATCATGTTACTTTCATAGATTCCCACGGAGGATCAGGATGTTGAAATCTTGACGAAGGCGCTCACTAGGAGAAAATTCGAATACCACAGAGGCAGGATAGGGGTGGCAGATAATCCTTATCTTGTTGAGAGGGAGTGTTAAGATTGCAACAAGATGATGAACTTAGTGGAACGAAGTCGCCTTCACTAAGTGGGCCCGCAGGCTATTTTTGGCGCAAAGTCTACTTTTAGACTATGTCTATTTTTAGACATATGGATCATGTTCTATGAGTTGTAGGATGCTATTTGTGTATGGTTGGTCAAGGCGGAAAAAATAGATGGAATTCTATTTTTAGACATATTGGGCGGAATCTATTTTTAGATTTCCAGTCTAAAAATAGATATGTCAAATATTATTAGCCCTTAATAATATTTATACTCTAAACATTATCTTATTCTCTTGGAGTACTTCAGTTAAGTGCACAGATGTGGCACAGGAGCTGACAGAAGGAATTACGCTATTCCTGAGGGTTATGTGGAGCTATTGCATGGATCTATCTTGATAGTGTGTAACAATTAGAGGTTGTGCTGAGAGCTTGTGAGGAGCTTTGTACTATGATTGTTACATGATCTCCATGACATATAATATACAGATAGTTGGGGTTTTCAGCTTTAAGCTTTCCCATTAAATACTGTGTTCATATGTGTGATTGTTTATGGTTTGAATGTGCGCATGCAATTGATTTTATTTCCGCATGTAATGATCAATGGTAGAAGAGATTCTGTATTGTGCATGAAGCTAAAATAGTGTGTGATCAGGAGAATCTCGATGAATAATATATCAGTTATTCAAATTTTCTACACCCTTACCAACTTGTCTATGGAATGGATGTTTTTTTTCCATCCTCCCTAGGTGTACCAGTGATGAAAATTATCCAAGAGTTACAAGTTGAAACAAATGACATTCAAAGAAGGATAAATCAAACTATTCACTTGCAACAAACAAGGGAAGAAGTTTATATGAAGTCTCCAGTCATTCAGGATAAGATCAAGAAATATTTTGATAAAAATATTAAAGAGGATGATTTCTACATTGGAGATAAAGTGTTAAAATGGGATTCTAGAAGGGAAGACAAAGGTAAACATGGAATATTTGATTTTATGTGGAAAGGACCTTATGAGATTTATGGATATAGAGGTACTAATGCTTTATTTTTGAAAGAAATGGATGGAAAAAATCCTGCAATAAGGACCAGTAAATGGCAGAATGCTGAAGCACTACTATTCTCCTGAGTTAACAAATAGTTAATTTCTATTCACTTTGATCATTGTACATACACATTGCAGATTTTAGATTGGATTGGATGTTTCCCTAAAAAAGTTGAAGTCTAGAGAGAAGGCCCTAAGATTTGAGAGGTAAATATCATAAGTATGAATAATTTCAGATATCAGAAGACATTTACAGGGTCATCACAGTCAAATTCCAGAGGACACTGATCTAAAAGTTCTTGAAATTTCACTAGGAAATGCCATCCCCAAGTGGAGCCACTGTTAGGGTCCTATAATAATAGGGTTCATAAATTTTGAATTGACATTTATAGTCTTGTAAATATGTACATACCTTGCTTTCTGCAAGTTGTTTTCCCATATTTAAAAAAAATTGAAAAAAATAATAAGAAGCCAAAAAGAGGGTAAAAAGTCCTAAAAGAAAGATCAAAGGACTTAGAAAAATATAGACCCCAAAAGAAAAAAGAGATAAAATAAGATCTGAAAGTGAGAAAGCCCAAATGCCACTAATTTTACTTTACTGCAAGAATAATGATTATGTGAAGAGTGTCAATAAATGCCATAATCCATGATCAGTTAAATAGTTTAATCTTAACTTTTCATGCTTTCAATTTCATGTTTTAGATATAAAATAAACATTTTTCAAACAGTTTAAACTTGAAAAATTAGTAGATATGTAGAGAATAATGACCAGGAGATCATGTCCAAGTGAAGAAAATGCTAAAAAATGGAAATTCTCTGAAATGGTTGCAGTCTGAATGACCGGAAAGGCCTCGTCGCTTCGATTTTGGTGCCCTAAACAGTTCTCAAAACTGAGTTTTTATGAGAAATTTACTGAGGTTTGAAATCGTCTAGTGACCTCTTAAACAAGACTTTTTGACTAATTAATTTTTTCAATTATTACAAAAACAATTATATGGAAAAGTTGATTTTTATTAAATGTATTTGGGCCTATCAGTGGGTGCCACGTGGCTTGCTCGAAGGCTGCCACGTGGCCTAAGGCTATTGGTTGAAAGGTCAAGTTAAAAATTGGTGAAGGGTTGAGGATCGAACCCATGACTCGACTACATGGGCAGGGTCGACCTAACCAACATGCCATGGGCACGAAATTTTAAGCTGGGGCAGTCAGGTCGATGGTGTTTGAACGCAAGTCGGGTGGAGATTGAAACGAAGAGTCGAGTTGTTGACTCGTTTAATGGGCAGAAGGTTGGGGGAATAACCCATCAAGGCTAGCCCCGTCGTCACGTGACCGACAGACAAGAACCAAGGGCTTAACGCCTTTTCACTGGGGGGAAAAAAATGGTTAAGCACCTTTGTGCTAGCCCCTATGCACATGACCTGCGACCCGTGACCAAGAGCGCGGGTTCAAACCTTATCCGCCAGCAAGATTAAATCACCCGACAATTACGCATGTGAACACGCCAACTGTCTGACAGTTACATTTAATGCTTCCCAAAAGTTAGAGCACGGTTCCGCCATTTCAGGCAATTCTGCGTTTTTGGTGAGTTAACTGGAGTTCCTCCAGTTTTGGAGGAGGTTTTTTAGTGCCATTGGGCAAAACTTTGTTTGGTCATAAATTTTAAATTTTCGACCAAAAAAGATGAAATTTTAATCAATTTTGGGTCTCTTTGACCTTCTGGAGAGTTTGGAATAGGTTTCAAAGTGAACAGAGGTGCTATACAACATATTTTTCTTCAGAGAAGAGGAAGACGCCACTAGGGCCATCATGGAGGAGGCACTGTTCTGGGTTGTATTTCATTGTTTAAGGTGAAACAAAAACCATTTTCAGCTATTTTCTATCTTCTGAAGTCAAATTTATAGTTGGTTTTTCTTGTTTAGGAATATTTTTCACTGTGTAACCATTTTGAGCAGATTAATAGAGCAAGGACATGCCATTGGGGAGCCTTGGACTGGTAAATGTAGCCCAAGAGGGGTGAACTGCCTCAACAATTTGCTAGGTTATGTTATGGTGAATTTTAATTGCTGTGTATTTCTATTGTGATATGTTAAAAAATAAATTTAAATAACAAATCCTCACACATAAACTTAGAAACATTACCAAAACTACTTTGTTTAACATGCAAGTCATGGAGAACACTTTTCACATTAAATTATATGGAAATGGACACTTTTCATAGCATTACAAATAGTTCCATTTTCAGATCAGATGGTATCAGAGCTAGAGTTTTACTCTGCATTTGTTCTTGTGCAAATATATAGTTGACTGTTTGCAAGTTTCGATGCTTACTAGGCTTAAGCTCAAGAGAGGGGAAGGAAAATTGGTTAGAGCACAAAGTAATCCTCAACCAAGGAGGGCCATAGAGCCTTTAACTCCACCTTCTAATTAAACTCCAAGAGCCATAAAAGAAGCCTCAAGAATGTCTTCAAGATAAGGAGAAGTTCCTGAAGACATTGATCCCGAAGAAGAAGAATGGGTGTTCCGAAAGGCTTTCTTGGACATGATGGATATGGTGAGGATACTCTACCGAGAAAGGAATGATAGGCTTGTAGAAGATGGGTCTCAACATCAGAAAGAAGGTGAGGATTCTTCAGGAGGAAAGAAAAGTGATGACAAGTCAAAGAAAGGACATGGAGGTAATGGTGATCCACCATCCCCATCTTCATCCTCTTCCTCTACATCATCATCCTCCACTTCGGTGAATCAATCTCACAAGTTTAAAACCATTGGTAAAAGTCCATTTTTAAAGCTTGATGTTAAATTTGAGTTGCCTATCTTTAATGTTGAGGTCAATGCAGATAAAATTGACAATTGCATAAGAAAGTTGGAAGTTTACTTGAGGATATAGAACCTTCATGATGACGACACCAAGATACAGTTAGCCTCTCTGAGAATGGATGGAACAGAATTGGTATGGTTGGAAGCCAAGACCAAGGATGAAATTAAAAAACATGGTAATATCACTTTATCATGGGCTGAATTTATTACTGCAATTGAAAATCAATTTTTTCCATTAGCTCATTTACAAAATGCTATCATGAATTGGCAAAACTTCAGACAACTTAAGGGACAAAATGTACAAGACTACACCCAAGAGTTTAGGAGAAGAGCACTCTTATTAGGGGCAGAATTACAAAGTCAAGATACGTTGCTGAAATATATAGGTGGTTTTCCCAACTACCTTAGACATACTATCCTTCTGTTCAATTATATCATACTAGTCTAGATGAAGTTTGTGTACAAGCTACGCATTTAGAGGCTAGAGGGAAAAACACTTTTGATGAGGGTAGAAACAAGCCTTTTAAGGGGAAAAAAAAAGATAAAAACTCTAAGGAAAAAGGAAAAAAGAATGCATCTGTCAAATAGGAGGGTGAGAAAGTAATATGTAAACACTTTTCAAGAGAAGGCCATGAAGAGAAAAACTATTGGAAACTTCATCCTGAAAAAACAACTCAGTTTAACAAAAGCAAAGGAAAGAAGAAAAATATAGCTACTACAACTACACCACAAGACTTAGGTGACGTTTCAAGTGACGAAACCAAAATTGCAGCCATGGGTTTGAAGAGTGTGAAGGTTAAAGAAACTGAAACTAAGTCAAACACTAGTACTTCAAACTGTCATGTACAAGCTCCAAATGAGGAAGAAATAATTGAATTGTTCCATGTGAGGGTAATCTCAAAACATACAAAAATTGACACACTGTTTGACAACAAGTCACAAGAAAATATCATATCAGAAGACTTGGTCAAAAAAATTAAACTTGAGACCATTCCACATCCAAAGCCATATCCACTTGGATGTATATGCAAGGATGAAAACTTACAAGTCTCAAGGAAATGCATATTGTGATTCACAATTACTTCATACTTTATTAACACAATTGAACTTGATGTAGTGCCGCTTGATATATCAGAAATTGTTTTGGGAAGTCCTTACTTATTTGACAGGAAAGAAATCTTCCATCGCCATCAAAATAAGTATCATCTTTTCAAAGATGGCAAGGATTTTATTGTCAGATCAAATAGCAAAAAGACAAATATAGCGATGGTAAATGCGGGATAGGTATAAAGGCTTGTGAATTCTAGTAAGAGTTTTGTACTTCTTATGGTTAAGCATAATGTTGATGTGAATCACGATTCATTTGAAAATTGTGATTCCAAGTTAAAATCAGATTTATATGATGTAGTTGATGCACATCATGAGATGTTTCAAGAACCGACTGGTTTGCCTCCTAAAAGGGAGGTTCAACATGAAATACAATTGCAACAATATTGTCCTCTTCCTAGCATAGGCATGTACCGCATGTCTACCATGGAGAATGCTGAAATAAAGAGGCAAATTAAGGACTTGTTGGAAAAAGGTTTCATAAGACCAAGCACTTCACCATGTGGGTCACCAATAGTGTTGATTCCAAAGAAATATGGAACTTGGCGCATGTGTGTGGACTTCAGGGAATTGAACAAGATAGTGGTAAAGAATCGTTACCCACTCCCAAGGATAGATGATTTGTTATATTAGATGAAAGATGCTAAATATTTCACTAAGTTATACTTACATAGTGGTTATCATCAAGTTAGAATTGCAGAAAGTGACATTTGGAAGACAACATTTAAAACCAAACAGGGACTCTTTGAGTGGCTTGTTATGCCGTTTGGTTTATGTCAATGCACCTGCAACTTTCATGTAGGTAATGGATGATGTATTACATCCTTTTCTTGATGATTTCATTATTCTCTACTTATATGACATCTTAATTTTCAGCAAGACTAGAGAAGAGCATGTCATGCATGTTAAGAAAGTACTTGATATTTTGAAGAAAAATCAGTTATTTCTTAAAATGTCAAAGTGTGAATTTGGAAAGACTTATTTGGTTTATTTGGGACACATGGTAGGAGGAGGTGCTTTTATAATTGATCCTTCTAAGGTAGAAGCCATTGTGAATTGGCCTACTCCCAAATACATTACAGAGGTAAGAATTTTTTTGGGTGCAACTCAGTATTAGAGGAAGTTTATTTCTAACTTCTCTACCATAGCAACTCCTATGCATGCAGTGAAAAGTGTGAAGCGTGCTTTCCAATGGGGAGGCAAGCAATAGAAAACTTTCGAGTCTTTGAAAGAGAAGATAAGTTCAGCTCCAGTCCTTGCATTACCGGACTTGAGACAACCATTCGAGATTCAGAACGATGCTAGTGATTACGCCATGGGTGCAGTTCTCTTACAACATGATAAGCCTATCGCATTTCATTTTGAGACATTTAATGGTGATGTTGTGAATTATCCTAGATATTATAAGGAGTTTTATGCATTGGTCCAAAGCATCAAAAATTGGAAACACTATTTGATGGGAAAATAGACAGTTGTTCATACCGACCATCAACCTTTACAGTACTTGCAGTCGCAAAGTAAATTATAGCAGTCCTGAAATTTCAGATGGATGGGTTTCCTACAACAATTTCACTTGGTAATAAGGTACAAGAAAGATATTTTCAATAAATTTGCTAATATGCTTTCAAGGCCCGTTATTAGTGCTACTACTTTACTTAAGAATGATTCTATTGTACATGAGAGCTACATAGAATAGTATGCATCAGATGTTGATTTTAAGGATGTGTGTGCTAACTTGAATGAAGGGAATCATGTTGAGGATAATGATTATCACTTTCATAATAATTTGTTGTTTCATATGGGAAAGTTATGTATACCACAGGGAGAGAGAATAAGTGTCATGAGAGAAGCTTGTTCTTCTCTTATTGCTGGACATTTTAGGGTAAGAAAAACAGTGGCACATTTACAGAGGTATTGTTATTGGCCTCGCATGGTAGATAGTGTTTCATGTTTCATTAGAGGATTTTAATTATGTGCTACATGCAAGCCTAGTAGTAGGAAGCTTGGTTTATATACGCCATTAATGGTACCTTCTAGACCATGGGAAAGTGTTTCTATGGATTTTGTGGGAGGTCTACCATTGTCTAGAAAGCAACATGATTATCTTTATGTAGTAGTTGATAGATTAAGCAAGATGTGTATTATTATGCCATGTAAGAAATATATAACTACTGAACAAACTGCTGATTTATATTTTCAACATGTATGGTTTCATTATGGCTTGCCTACTTCTATTGTTAGTGACAAGGATTCGATATTTTTTGGGAATTTTTGGTCCAATTTATGGAAGATGATGGACACCAAGTTGAAGAAGAGTACTAATTTCCATCCGAAAACAGATGGCCAAACAGAGGTAGTGAACAGAACCATTGTACATCTCTTGAGAGGTTATTGCAGCAAGCATCCCAAGCTTTGGGATGAGCACTTGCATTACATTCAGCATGCTTACAACCGGGCCAAGCACTCTTCTACAAATACTTCACCTTTTGAAGCTTGTTTTGGGTATTTTCCTAAGTCACCTTTAGATTTCATTCTTGAGAAGGATGTTTCCATTGATGGGCATAGTGAAATTGACGAAGCTCGCATGTTCATTGAAAGAATTCAGCTCATACATCATCAGGTTCAAGAACAGCTTGAAAAAAGTCAAGGCAAGTACAAGGAGAGGCATGACAAACTTAGAATTGATCATAAGTTTCAAGAAGGAGATGAGGTATGGCTACATATTAGTAAGGAAAGAATGCAAGGAGAAGGTAAAAATATGAAGCCTATTCGTTATGGTCCATTCAAGATTCTTAAACAAGTTGGAAATAATGCTTTTCAACTAGATTTGCCTTCATATGTGAAAATGTATTCCATTGTGAATGTGGAAAATTTACATTTGTATGAACCTCCTTTAATTTCTGATCTTGAAAGTGAAATTCAACTGCCATCCATAGAGGATTTCTCAGCAGAATTTTTGGATGAGCTCAAAGAGATGCTATCCTTGACATAAGGACACACACTTCGAGGAGGGTAAGTGTTGATTATCTTCGGATTGTTCTTAAAGGCAACAAACCAAGTAAGGCAAAATGGATGGAGGTGGAAAAGGTGAGAGGTTTGTACCCTCATCTTCTGAACAGGTAATTGAAGGCTTTTGGGGTCCAAAAGCTTCCCAATGGGGAAGTGTGATAATGAGATCATGTCCAAGTGAAGAAAGTGCTAAAAAATGGAAATGCTTAGAAATGGTTACAATCTGAACGACCGGAAAGGCCTTGTCATTGCAATCCTAGCGCCATGAACGGTTCTCAAAACTGAATTTGTATGAGAAAGTTATTGAGGTTTGAAATCGTCTAGTGACCTCCAAAACATGACTTTTTGACTAATTAATTTTGTCAATTTTTACAAAAAAAATTATATGGAAAATTTGATTTTTATTAAATTTTTTTGGGCCTATCATTGGGTGCCATGTGGCCTGCCCGGAGGCTTCCATGTGGCCCCAGGCCATTGGTTGAAAGGTCAAGTTAAAATTGGTGAAGGGTTGAGGATCGAACCCACGACCCGACTACACGGGCAAGGTCGACTCGACCAAAACGCCATGGGAAAAAACTTGTAAGCTGGGCGAGACAGGTTGATGGTGTTTGAATGCAAGTTGGTTGGAGATTGAAATGAAGAGTCGGGTCATTGACTCGTTTAATGGGCGGAAGTTTGGGGGGCTAGCCCATCATGGCCAGCCCCGTTGTCACATGACCGATGGACAAGAACCGAGGGCTTAAGGCCTTTTCATTGGTGGAAAAAAATGGTTAAGCACCTTTGTGCTAGCCCCTATGCACATGTCCTCCGACCCGTGACCAAGAGCGTGGGTTCAAACCTTATCCGCCAACAAGATTAAACCGCCTGAAAATTGCGCATGTGAATGTGCCAACTGTTTGAAAATTACATTTAATGCTTCCCTAAAGTTAGAGTGCGGTTTCGCCATTTCAGGAAATTATGCCTTTTTGGTGAGTTAACTGGAGTTCCTCTAGTTTTGGAGGAGGTTTTTTAGTGCCACTAGGAAAAAAATTGTTTTGGTCATAACTTTCTCAATTTTCAACCAAACAAGATGAAAGTTTAGTCAATTTTGGGTATCTTCAACCTTATGGAGATTTTGGAACATGTTTCAAAGTGAAAAGATGTGTTATAGAGTAGTTTTTTCTTCAGAGAAGAGGAAGGAGCCTCTAGGGCCATCATGGAGGAGGCACCTTTTTGGGTTGTATTTCACTATTTAAGGTGAAAAAAACCATTTTTTCAGCTATTTTCTATCTTATGAAGTCAAATTTATAGCTTTTTTTTCTTTTTTAGGCATATTTTTCACTGTGTAACCATTTTGAGCAAATTAATAGAGCACGAACATGCCATTGGGGAGCCTTGGACCGACAGATGTAGCCCAGGAGGGGTGAACTGCCTCAACAATTTGTTGTGTTATGTTATGGTGAATTTTACTTGCTGTGTATTTCTGTTGTGATATGTTAAAAAATAAATTTAAATAACAAATCCTCACACATAAACTTAGAAACATTACCAAAACTACTTTGTTTAACCTGAAAGTCATGGAGAACACTTTGCACATTAAATTATGTGGAAATGGATACTTTGCATAGCATTACAAATAGTTCCATTTTCAGATCAAATAATGAGGAGCTCAACAGTTTAATATGATGCCTCGGATGAAATAAGGAATATTTAGGTAGTTTTATACTTTGAAAGAAAAATATTTAAGGGTTGCAAGCCTAAATGCACTCATGAAAATGAAGTAAAAAAGTTAGAAATAAATATGGGTAGATATAAATCAGCTGATCAATCATGTAATAAAGCATCATCGGGAAAAAATCACTAATTTCCCCTCCCCTCCAAATATTCAGTAATCTAAACTATCTGTCAAAAGGGCTCAGAGCATTTCTCTGACTTTTGTTAGGACCTAACCCAAGGCTAGATGACTGGTTAGTTAAAAATATTGAATTCCCACACTAGACCCACATTCATCAACATTTACCTTTCATTCATAAATCATAATCCCTTTTCCTAAGTAAAAATCTATTTTTACTTAGTAAAAGCTAAACCCTAAATAACTAATCTCATTCCCTTTCAAAAAAATCATTCATAAAACCCTCAAAATACATTTTATCCTAAGTTAAAAGTGTATCCTAAGTTAAAGTGTGAAATATAATAAAGATAAAGAAATGCTTTATTTTGGCACTATACTTAGAGTTAACATGTATTTTATGTTTATCACACTATCCCTTTTTTCATATTAACTACTAACTTTTTATTTTATTAAATCCCTAAACTACACCTACCCGTATAGTATTAATTCCATTATATTTAAAATAAACCCCCAAACCCTTTATTTTAAAGTTTAGACCAAAGTTTAATATTCCAAATGCGCAATATAAAACCCCACCCTAAAATCCCATTGGTCTAAACCTATTTATAAAAACTATTCTTGCCCCATATAGTGTTCAAGCATAGGTCAAAAGTTTGAATAACTATATAATATTAAACCATGCCTATACATTGATCGAAACATTCTAAATAGTTTATTAAAAAACATTTAAATAACCAAACCCATTCGCTATTTTCACAAACCCAAAGTTTAAATTTTAACTAAACGTATGCTTATTAAGGTTTAAAGTTTAAAACCCATCACACATATGATACCCCGGCCCCACTCCATTCTGATACAACTTCCAAAAAGATATGGATTGTTCGCATTGATCCCCCAGATCCGACGACTAAAATACAATATTGCGTAGACAACTTATGCGATCACACCTGTTCCATTTATGTGTGAAATGAGTGGTATTAAAACTTTATCTCTCCTCCACATGCCCTTTTCTTATTTGATCGTGTGAATAAGCCCCGAAACCACTTACAGCCCAAATCACGTCTAAACTTGCAGAAAGTAATCAAAAATGCTTAAGAAGTAGAGTACAAGCAAGCCCGAAGCTTCCAAAGTGCCTAAACCAACCCCTTCCATGACTTCTAAGACTGCTATTGTAGTCAATCCTTTAGAATCCCCAGTCATAGACATTGAAAATATTCCATTGGCTGATGTTGATTACATAATAGCAGATCCCATTGTTGAATTTAACCTGCTACATATTCATAATTGGTGCTATGAGAAGTCCTTAGATTATCAAGAAGAAATCCATATTTGGGAATCCCATTTGCCTAAGTATGTTGTCCCATTAACCCACCCATGTCAGGAAATCATTAGGTTATGTCAACAACATTATGTGCCTGATCAAAGAGCCATTGTAAATTCCAATAAAGAAGTGGTTTTCACTATTACTTCTGAATCAATTAACCAGATGCTACAGCTTCAGCCTGAACCCAAAGCAGTCCCTTTATCCATAGAGTCCCTCACCAAGCTGTATATTGGCCTATATTTTCCCAAGAGATTCATGATTTTCCAAACATTGATGCCTTCACATGTAGAAATTCCTAAGCTAAATCCCCCATATTCTACTACCAAATTCCCAGAAGGTTCAAGACATGTGATTTCCATGCTTTCCTTCATCCTTGGATATTTTACTGATGAAAACACAAATGAGTCCATATTGGGGTTCTTATCCACTTTCTCCTTAGGGCAACCCCCATTAGTGATATTCGACTATGCTGGTTTCATTGCAGACAATATTCATTATCAACTGATCAATTTTCCAATTGAAGGAGTATTCAAATATACTTCCTTCCTATTCCATATGTTCTTATACTTTCAATCAGATAATTTTTCAGTTACTCTCCAAAATCTTGACATAGAAGGGAATCCTCTATTTGTCATTTTTTGGACATCTTTGCTCAGAAAATAAAGTACAGATTTTACTTATTCAGAATTTTCAGAGTTATTCCTACATCCGGTGATCACAATGTTGACAAAGAAAGAGTAACCAAGGATAAATGAAGAAATGAAAAATATATTTCAGTTGTCAGAGCAGAGCAAGGTTGGTGACATGTATTTATATGAAAAGCATACTGAGATCAGAGTCTTTGGGTCAAACTTGTTACCTTACAAGTTACCCAAACATCCTTCAATAAGGATATTTTCCTTGGAGTATATCAGGCAGATCCTAAAATCTGATTCTATAAATTTTATGGCTGCCAAGAAGAAAACTCAATTCAAACTAAAGAATCAGATAGGGCCATTCATCTGCAATCATAGGGATGCAGAGAAAGGAGCATCAAATCAGTTGTTGGAATTCAAATTTAAAGAAAGTTTTCCTTGGAATTATGATCCACAAGGGATCTTGAGTAAAATAAGGGTTAAATGCAAGTTAACACCCTTCATCGATGAAGCAAAACCAGAAATAGAAAAATTTGCAAATAAGATTGAGTGGACTGACAATACTTTAACAGATGCAGTTAATAAAAGTGATATTAGTCACACTTTGGAGACTGCAAATCAGCCAGAGAAATCCACTAAAAGAGTAAGGGAAGAAGGAGCCTATGTGGCAGAAACTACAACTGAAACTAATTTCAAGCTCATATATAACAAAAGGCCCAAGTTATATTCAACAGGTAAAGGAAAAGTAACAATTGATGTGGAAGAAATAGAGCTTATAGATACCAACACTAAATGGCCAGAAACAGATGTTGCTACTGTGATTATCAATGAGCTAACTACTAAGAATCAGAATGAGGAACATGTTAACAATGAAGATACACAGTTGATGGAAAGACAACAAAGCATGGAAGCCTCTTCATCACAGGCAGCCGAGGGAAAAGATTTGGATATCAAAGAAAAATATAAACAAATCAAGCTGAAGAATGAGGAGATAAAAAACAATATTTATTCTCAGTATCTCAAACAGACTCCAAGTGTACAAAACAGGCTCCTTTTTGCATCTGATTATTCAAATAAAAAACTAATAATATTAGTATTACATCCAATAGTAAAATCTCCTAAAATAGTGGCAGAATATAAGAAAGTTGATTTGGAAGTCCAGACAGATAAGATTCATGCTCTTGATCAGATTGAGTTCCACAGGCAGACTTCATAAATGCTATATTCTACTGTCACAACTAAATCCATGAGTGCATAGAAGCTACAAAACACCATCTCCAACATGCAGGATTAGATGAAGATGGACAAAGCCTCATTCTATGCCAAGGATATAAGGATAAAAGCCTTAGAAGAACTAGTTTTGCAGGTGGGATATGACCCTACGAATATCAAAGCAGCAAAGTTATTGGTAAAAAAGAAGAATGAAGACATAACAGCTTTGAGGAAACAACTTAAACCTCCTCAAAGTGAACACCCTCAAACCAAAGAAATAATAGAAGGGCAAAAAGAAAAATATGACATGATGAACTTATTTTGCAGTTGACAGCTCAAATTAAGGAGATGGAGATTTAGATGGAAAAAATTGTCCATGAAAAGGAAACAGTGAAAGAACCAGAGATTCCTACAGTTATTACTGTAATCATACAACAGTGCCTTCAACTCTAGTTGAAGAGTTGGCACCCAAAGAGCCACTGGCCACTGCAGTGCCAGTAACTTCTTGCACAACCTTAGCTACTGAATCATCTACAACAGCAGTGCACCATACAGATGAAGCCAGCAAATTGGTAAAAGCTATGGAGGAGATGTCTCTAAAGACAAGTGAAATCAATAAATTGAAATAGGTAATAGAGAATATTGAGAAGTCAAACAAATTGGCTCAGATAAATGCAAAGACACATGAACAAAACGCCATCAGACTGAATGAAGAGTTAAAGAAATTACAGAAGGAATTGACATTGAAGGAAAAAATATCATATATCAAAAACCATCTTTGGAACAATTTCATTGAAGCCATTCATGATGTATGGCCTTCAATTTAGGTAATTTTTGAACAGATAGAATTATTATTAAAAGCCCAAGCAGAAATTCAAAAGACTCAAAGTGAACTGGCTGATAAACCAGAGCAAGCTTCAAAGCTAATCACTTTCCTAAACAACAAAAACAGATAGGAGTTAGAAGAACTCAAGATTATGGATAGGACTGAAACTATCCTATAAATTAGGAAAGTTACTACAAAAAATAATTTGATGAGGCAACTGGAAGAAAAGTGTGAGAGTATGAATACTGCCATAACCAGGTTTATGGTAAAGTTTACAAATTTGAGGCAAAAAGGACTGCCTGAAATTATGGTAATTAATGATAAACTGATGCCTCAGAATGACTATGATAAGAAAATTAGAGAGTTTGCAAAATAACAGGTAAATAAAACACAAGGACAAGGCATTCCAACTGGAAAAGTCTTACTCAAAAGCTTTGAAGACTTATTCTATTTGCAACATGAGATAAAAAACTTGTTTATCATCAAGCCAAATTTTGGTAGATATACTGAAGCTGATGAAAAATTTAGGAAATTAAAGAAAATACAAATTCCTAAATATGAGGAGTGGCAGTCACTCACATATTTATTATGAAGGATAAAAGACGGATAGATGAAAAAAAGGAGAAAACTGTTTTCTGATTTACAGTCAAAACAATTTTTTTTTACAACAGTAAACATTTTTTTATTATGGTTAAAGAGTATCAGAGTTTAGAGAGTATCAGTGAATAAAGAGAATCAGAGAAAGAGTATCAAACAAGGCAGATCAGATTCCAAAAACAAATTGAAAAATATCTAAGGCCAGCAAGGAGGACACCAAGGCTGCCAGCTGCATCTTATCCTTAAAGCAATTTCTATTTCTTTTGGATAAACATGACAACTTGCTGATTTGTTAAGCAGCTGTCTCTATTTTTATTGTAAAGATATTTTATTTTCCTTAGATAATTCCTAGAATCATTCTAGGATATTTGTAAAGAATTATGTATAAATACTTCATCTTTAGAAGTATTTTGTGTGGAATAAAATTGCTGGAGATTTTTATAGTCATTTTTGTTGGACTTGAAAGGTTTTGTGATTGAAATTTCGAGTAGCAGGCTGGATCAAAATAATTCGCATCATACTTCAGGATTCCTGTGATGAGCTATTTGGAGTGAAGTTTTTCCTTACTTGTCATTGTTATGTTTCTTTGTTACATGCATACATCTATGTTTTTTCTAACTCTGAATGAATAACTAGGAGTATTACTACAGGATTTGTTAAGAGCACCATGTTTTTAACTAGTTATCATTTATATGTTTTCCTCTGATTTACAGTGTAGGGAACCCTTAATTTCTCCCTCTCTCATTTGACCTCTTTATACTACTTCCTTTTCCGGATCAAAGGATTCTTAATTTCCCTTTATCCTGATAATACCACCTCATAAAAAAAACTTTCTAAGATCTTCAAGGGTTATCTATCTTGGCCTGAAAACATTTGACCTCTTGGCCTTGATCCCAATTTTGTTTGCTTGATTTTGACTCCTTAGCCCAATGGACAAATAGATCTCCCACTATTCATATCTTTCAAGTGATTTTTTCCCACCAAATCAATCAAAAACCAAACCAAAGCTACACATTCATAACTAGCCTAATATTTACCAATTAAACAAAGTTAAAACTTAAAGAGAGAGCCCTCTTCGAACCCTAGGAAGGCTAGATCCTAGAGTTTGAAGTTGGTCTGTGGTTACCTTTAGTGTTCTTTGACTAAAAACCAAAAATTTCACAACTTTAGAATTACTAGAGTGATAACATTGTTGTCAGGGTAAGGGTTCAGATGAGGTCCAAAAGGCAGTCGGTTGAGCAGCCAGCTCTAGCCACGGTACCGAAGGAATTTCTCTCAACGGTGGAAGAAGCAATAAATAGGGTACCGGTGGAGGATATATCCCTGTTGTCAGTAGAAGGGGAAGAAATAGCAACCAGAGGATCAGAAGAACTAAGCAATTTTAATTGGGAAGAAGAACCTCCGAAAGGGTTTTCATCACCAGGAGACCAAGGGAGTGTTGTGAAGCCTCCTGCAGTTGAATTAAGAAATTCCAATTCAGAAAGAGTTCCTGAAAGATTTTGTGTCACCAAGAGACCAACAGAGTGCGGTGAAACCTCCTACTGTTGAATCACCCCAAGTACTAGTCGCAGAGCCAGTCAAAATCCCAGGTGAGTATTGGAGGATATGTATGGCACCTACAAGTTATTCTATTGATTTTCCAATTGGAAACATTATAGGTGATGCACCGATGAATCCCATCCCTTTAACAACTTTACCTAATTTTCATGGGCTTTCTTCGAAATACCCTGATACATTCCTCTTCGAATTTGACATTGTCTGTCGAGGGTACGATTATATCTCCGATGCTCATAAACTAAAAATACTCCATACTACCCTAAAAGGGACTGCCCTACGATGGTTCATGGGTTTAGGAGGGAGAAACATTACCTCATGGGAAGGAATGAAAGAAGCCTTTTTGAAGAAATACCAAGATTATTGTAAATCCCATGACATTAATGAGGAAATCTTCAAGTTTTTACAAAAAGAGGATGAGAAAATGGAATATTGTGTGGAACAATTCAAATATATACTGCAGAGGTCAGGCCATAGTGACCTGGATAAGGATATTTTGAAGATCATTCTTTTCCGGACGCTTAGGGAAGATTCTCTGTAGCTTCTTAACATGGTAGGAAAGGGGGACATTTCAAAATAAGACTTCGACACCATCTATGACTATTGCATTCAGTGTTCACGGGGGGTCGTAAGGAGTGGACAAGGAATTCGATCATTAAAGACTTTGGGTGGAGCAATTACAAAGGCTAAAATTGGAAACCTACTGGATAATCTAAGGATTGATATCCCAAGCACATTATCCGCCCAAATGGACACTCTGCAAGAAAAACATAAACATATAGAGTTGGAGAAGACTATGGCTATATTTTGACCACAGTGCAGAAATAAGCATACTTTGAAAGAATGCCCATTAAACATAGTTGAAGCCTGCGCAATCTATGAATAGATTCATGCGACCATCTCATGTCCTTCCTTGCCCGGACTGAAGGAGGTTTTTCAAGGAGAAACTGAAGAAAATGTGGTAGACCAACTATACTTCATGGGGCCGAAAAATCCATGGCAACCTCGACCACCAACTATGAATCCAGGTATGTTTCAGGACCCATATTAGTATTTTAATAAGTTTAATATGGGTCCCTAGACTGCACCATTTTCATCTATGTGGTCTCAATATCAATACCCCCCTTGGCAACAATGGGTTCCTCAGGCTAGTTCGAATCCTTCATGGAATCAGAGATGGCATGGACCCTCTCCTACTGGTCAGTTTCCTCAATCCATGCCTCAATAACAACTTCAGTTGCCCTCTAATGTAACTCCTGGTAATCCAACCCTTCCATCCCAGCTTCCTATCCAGCCCAATCCAAATCCTAATAATAATGGGGTCCAACAAACAGATACTCTTAACCTCCCATCTTATAGCATTTCCACCGCTGGACTTAACGAAATAAACTTACGATCTGGGTGGGTAGTAAATGCTCCCACTTCACCTATTATTATAGAACAGATTGACAGTGAAGTTACAGAACCAAAACGGAGGACAGTTGGGGATAAAATAGACCAAAACATAACAAATCAGACACCTACCCAATTTGTTCCTAATCAGGGTCATTCAACTTCTCCTCCATATCCTGAAATACTGACCTTGAATAAACCAAACCCTCAAACAAAGTTTGATTTCCTGGTGGAATTGAAAAATATCTTTTTTAAAATATCCCTACTATAGGCTATGAGGGATGTACCTATATATGCAAAAACTCTCAAAGAGTACTGCTCTAAGAAACTTGGAAAGAAACCAAGGGATCCGTTAACTATTCATGTGATGGGTAGACTGTCTGAAATTATGCTAGGAAATACTATGCCTATGAAATATGGAGACTCGGGAAACCCAATTCTGACAGTACAAATAAATGGGATTGAAATCCAAAATGTACTAGTGGATTTGGGCGCTGCCATCAATATCATTACCTCTGAAACAATGAACACATTAGGTCTCGAAAATGTCAATCCAACCCCTACCATCTTGGAACTAGTAGATAGGTCTACAATTAAACCAGTAGGGAAACTCGAAGATGTAACGATTTCGATGGATTCACGGCACTACCCAGTGGATCTCCTTGTGTTGCAGACAATATCCTCAGTTGGAGGTCACCCATTGATTTTGGTAAGACCTTGGCTCACAACTGCAGATGCTTATATAGACTGCCGATCTGGGCATATGATCATACCAAATGGGACAGTTACAAAGAATCTTACTCTTTACCCTCCTGCAGAACCCAGCCCATCGGAAAAATTATTAACCAGTCATAAACCTCTACTAATAGAAGAGCCTGAACCTAAAAATGAATAAGTTAGACCAATCCTCACTATTAGGTAGGCCCTTCAATTCAAAACAGAAACTGAGGACGATGCTATCAACACTATTATAAATGATCCTAGTTCCATTTCCAATTCAACTCACCAAATTTTAGAATCTTATATGAGCTGTGAAAAACATGAAAACATTGAGCCAAAAGATGCAATTGAATACATTCCTGTAACCTCATCCCATGATAGTATTCCAATCGATATTGAACTAGGGAAAACAATCAATATCAACCCTAATGTGTATGAATCCCAGACAAAACAGCTCTTAAAATTCCTTGAAGATCATCAGGAAGCTTTTTCCTGGGATTATACCGACATGAAGGGGATCCATGTTAATTTATGTACTCATCATATTTATATTAAAGAAGATTTCCGCCCTGTAAGACAACCCCAATGGAGAATGAATCATGCTCTAAAGAACATTTTCAAAGAAGAATTACAAAAATTATTGGATGTAGGTTTCATTTACCCCATCTTAGATAGCCAATGGGTATCCCCACTATTTATTGTTCCTAAAAAGAATGGTAAGTGGCGGATCTGCGTAGATTACAAGGAGCTAAACAAGGAAACTCAAAAAGACCATTTCCCTTTGCCATTCATTGACCAAAACCTAGACACCCCTAGTTGGGAAGAAGTTCTTTTGCTTCCTAGACAGTTGGAGTGGATGGGTAGATCCGGACTTTGAAGGCCCAGGATAAAACAACTTTCACATGCCCATGGGGGACCTTTGCAAATAAGGTCCTCCCATTTGGCTTATGTAATGCTCCTGCTACCTTCCAGAGGGAAATTCTGGGGATATTTTCTGATTTGGTCGATGATAGTGTTGAAATCTATATGGATGATTTTAATCCATACATAAAATCATTTGAAAAGGGATTGGAAAATCTGGAGAGAGTACTCAAAAGATGTAAATATACCCATGTATCTCTGAGTACAGTCAAATTCCATATGATGAGGGAAGAAGGGATAGTATTGGGACATTAGCTCTCAGTTAATGGAATTCGAGTTGTTCCAGCCAAAGTAGAGGTAATATTAAAATTCCTGGTACCAAAGACACCCACACAGGTACGTAGCTTTATTGGTTTTGCTGGTTATTACAGACTTTTCATAGAAAATTTTGTTAAGGTAGCACATCCACTTTTTCAATTGCTAAGGAAAGATGCAGAATTCTTGTGGACTGAAGACTGTGAAACATCTTTCACAAAAATTAAGGGACTTATTTGCGAGGCTCCAATCATTCGAGGACCTGATTGGGCATTACTGTCTCACATACATGCTGATGCTTCTCAAACAGAAGTAGGAGATATTTTAGGACAATAGGTAGACAAAACACCGTATGAAATTTATTATGTTAGCAAGAATTTAATTCCTGTTGAACTGAACTGCATGGTGATGGAGAAAGAATTCTTGGTTGTCATCTATGCTATCAACAAGTTCCAGCACTACATCACTGGGTATCCTACTTTTGTACATACTAATCATGCAACAATCAGGTTATTTGATGAATAAACCTATCACTCCCGGCCGTATTACAAAATGGTTGCTACTACTTCAAGAATTTGATATTACAATAATAAACAAACCAGGAAAATATAAAGTAGTTGTTGATTTCCTATCTAGAATGGGTAACAATGACGAATGCACACCTATAGAAGATAGTTTTCCCGATGAACATCTTTTTTCACTTTATAATAAACCTCCGTGGTATGCAGATATTGCCAACTATCTTGCTATAGGGAAAGTGCCTCCTCATTTGTCATACAGGGAACAACGAAAAATTATTCATCACAGTGCTCGATATTCTTGGATGGTAGGGTACATTTTTCATACAGGAGCTGATAAGCAGATTTGGCGCTGTGTATCTGAGGATGATATTTATGAAGTATTGAAGGCTTCCCATGATGGCCCTTGTGGAGGGAATTTTGCAGACAAAAGAGCAAGCCATAAAGTGCCACAAATGGGATATTGTTGGCCTTCTATCTTTCTGGATGCACATAATTATGTCAGGAGGTGTGATAGTTGCCAATATATGGGGAAGCCCGGTCGAGCTGATAAAATTCCTTTGCAGGCACAGGTAGTCCTCGAACCTTTTGAGAAATGGGCTATCAACTTCGTTGGGCCCTTCAACCCACCCTCCCAGCAAAAGGTTCACATTCTCGTTTGTATTGATTATGTGACTAAGTGGGTAGAAGCCAAAGATTTTGCAAAAGCAACAGAGCATGTGGTCTTAGATTTTCTATTTGAATAAATTTTTGCTCGTTACAATACCCCAAGAGAGATTGTTTCATATGGAGGAGCACAATTTACATCTCACAAGATAACAAATCTCATGCAGAAATATGGAGTCAAACATAGGCTGACATCTCCATACCATCCCCAGGAGAATGGAAAAGTAGAAAGCACAAACAAGACATTGGAAAATATCTTGACAAAAACTATGGCATACGATCGTTGGGATTGGGCTCAAAAGCTACCTGAAGCTCTCTGGGCGTACAAAACAACATGGCAAAACACAACTTGGTTTTCACCATTTGAGTTGGTTTATGGGAAATCCCCATTGTTTCCAATAGAGTTTGAAATAAGTACGCTTAGAAAAAATCTTGGAGTTGGTTTGGATCTGTCAGATGCCCATAAACACTGACTGGCCCAACTCAATGAACAAGATGAAATCCACTCAATGGATGTCCAGAGAACTACTTCTATTCAACAGCAGAGAATGAAATGGCACGGTAATTTTATCAAGAACAAGATGTTTCAGAGGGTAGATTGGGCACTACTCTATGACTCCCGCTTTAAGGATTTTAAGGGAAATTTTTGTACTCGCTGGATGGGACCTTAGGAGGTGGACACTGTATTTGATAATGGAACAGTCAGGCTAGTCACACTTGACGATACACGTGCTTCATTCATAGAAAATGGACATCGCCTGAGATTATACCACCGGCCAGCCTCTAAGGATGCTTTTATCAAACACCTCTCTGAGAAATCTGGTTTGAAGGTTATCAGTGCAAAGAACTCTTCCTCTGCATCCTTTCTCTCTCTCTCTCTATATATAAAGAATAAATAATAAAGAATTATATTGTTACTATTTATTTTTCTATCTTTCTGTAGGAGTTACTACTAAGGAGTAATGTTTTAGAAATCAATTTTTTTTTCTAAGTATTGATTGCTGCTAATCATGATGCTGTTACTTGATTGTTGCTACTCCTGATGATGTTAATCGGTTGCTACTACTCATGATGTTGTTACTCGGTTGCTCTTACTCAGGGTGGTGTTACTCGACTGCTACTACTCTTAATGCTATTACTTGGTTGCTGCTACTCATGATGTTGTTACTCGGTTGCTACTACTCAGGGTGCTGTTACTCGGTTGCTGCTACTCATGGTGTTGTTACTCCAGATGCTGTTACTCCGGATACTGTTACTCCAGATGTTGCTACTCACACTACTATTACTCCAGATGCTGCTACTCGCACTACTGTTACTCCATATGCTGTTACTCTGGATGCTGCTACTCACACTACTGTTACTCCAGATGTTGTTACTCTGGATGCTGCTACTCGCACTGCTGTTAATCCAGATGTTGTTGCTCAGGATGCTGCTACTCCTACTTTTGTTACTCCAGATGCTGCTACTCACACTGCTGTTACTCCAGATGCTGCTACTCGTACTGTTGTTACTCCAACCGCATCATTACTACGCCATCATCCTACCAACCATTACTTTCTCCAGGTAGTCCGCCAGGTATGCCTCCACGTGACTTTTACCTATTTAATTAAATATCCCATGTGATGACATTGATGTCGTGGATGACAACTTTTAAGTTGGGGGGGAGTGCCGTCACAATTTAATGATGGCGTAATGATGACTTTGTAAGTCATTATTACAAAACCATGTGTGGTACACCTTACGATCCTTATCAATACTCCATATAATTATTAAATATGCATTGAGATCCCTAACACATCCTTTCCATTTCATATTAAATAATTACCATTCTATTCATTGCACTTACCATACTTTTTCATGATTTTTCTTGGTTTCCGAGAATTACCATCCGTATTTACCGTTACCACCATTCATTTTCACCATGTTGTTTTTCAAAATTTGGTATCCACTATTCTTTCCAACAGTCTACTATTCCAAGAAGTGATGTTACAATCCCCATAGTATGGGAGGATTGGCTGTGTGGCATGAACCTAGAAATACAGCTTCGGTCTGTAGTAATCCAAAGGTATGGAAAATCTTTGTTAGTGCAGGATGGGATACCCATTTCGACAGATTGCAGGGGTTTGATAGGGAAATCAAAATGGAGTTCGCACTTAATTTGAATGAGAATGGCTCGCGGGTCAGAGGATTGGAAATTCCTGCCACATAAGAGATAATTGCAGAAGTTAGCGGGCTAAGACAACAAGGGCAACAATGGTTTTCTCGGAGAGTTTCTCTCCTAGAGTTTCTCCAATTATTCTTGCAGGTAGTAGAAAGCGTCATTCAAATGGGCAGAGGATATGAGCACAAGTCTATGCTGTATCCATGGAACAAAGTCACAGGTTTTGTAACGAAATACATAACTTGTGAGGGTTGGGCCACAACTCTATTTAAATACCATTTTAAAATTCTAATTCACCTTCGATTTCCATAGGCTCAGGTGCATTCATTAAATATGTCCTTCTTCCTATTCAAACAGTTGCATCACATGGTACAGTCCTCTTGGCATTCGCGTCGGATGTTGGCAGTGCTCTCCAACCATGGATTGGTGCGTTTACTGGTCATGCATGCAATAGTTAGATTTTGAGTTTCTTGGGCAGAACTCTGTGGATCATCAGAATAAGAGATAACAGTCGTTATTGTTGCTAGAGAAGAGGAACCAATTTCTCTAGCTGATTTAGAAGAAGAAGAACATTCGGAGGAAATTGATCAAGAGGAACCCGAAGAAATGGAAATGGAGGTTGATCAGAAGGAACCCGAAGAAGTGGAAATGGAGGTTGATCAGGAAGAACCTGAAGAAATGAGAGAGGACATAATTGGCGACACAGTCGAGGTTGTCACACAAGAACTAGCCTTGCTTGAGGAACCCAAAGATGAAGGAGTTATGGATATAGTGCATGAGGTCGAGACTGTCATACAGTCGTCGAATTTTGTCAATGAAGAACAGGGAAGTGGAATGTTAGAAAAAGGGATGGAAAGTGATGCTTTTTTGCAAGAAACAACATCACTTGCCCAAGCAGATATGGATATTGAAACAATTGGGGGTGTTACAAAAGAACCACCCCTGATTCACCTAGAACAGGGAAACAAAGAAGAAATTCATGATGAAAAGGAAGATAGGGAAGGAATAAACCACGAGCTTGATACTGTCCCACAAGAACCAGTATGGACCGTAGAGGAGGAAATAATGAAAAAAGGGCAGGAGGATAGAAGGGAAACGACTCTCGGAATCAATGTCGTTCCACAAGAACCAGCGTCGACCCCAACTGAAGTAATAATGCATGAAAATCCATCCCAAGATGGAAACAACGATGATGAAGCTAATTGCTGAATCTCTGTTGGAACACTTAGAGGCTTGCAAAGAATATGGGGTTCCTGTGGAAACACCGAAACACAGAGTGGTCGATGGAAATGCTGACCAAACAGCAGGAGTCCCTGAAGTGAATATAGAGGAAGAAGCCCCTGAATATAGGGAGCCTAGCCAGAAAGTCCTAGCAGAAGAACCAGCTAATAATACTAGCATCATTCTGCTGCCTCCTGAGCCTGTTATAGGCCCAGAAACTGAATTTCTTGTTAAACATGAATGGATTGAACAATGTGAGAAGAGAAGGTTATCTCTTAAGAAAAGGTACCAGTTGCAGTTCAATGAAACCATGAGATTGAAGAGGGAGGTTCGGGAGTTGAAGAAACAAGTTTCCCGGTTGAAAAATAAGGTAGAAATTTACAAGTGGAAGGCAGTAAAGCCAAAATTTGAGGTCTCTTCTGTAGTTATGCAGACTGGTCCGATTGAACAGTTATTTGAAGGCCGAGAATTTTTCTTGGCTGCTGAGATCCAGAGGTGGCAGTCTGTTGTGAATGGACATAAGAAAGAGACAATGCGGGTATGAGAAGAAAGCTGTGGGGATCGTTGCAAGATACATTGACCATTTAGATAAGGCATGACTAAAGTAAGCTAAACAAAATGCTAGAATAGAAGAATTGGAAGAACAAGTTTAGCTACTGCAATTAGATAAGGAGGATATGTTCTCTCTAGCACATCAGGTAATGGCCTACAGACCTCCTGCACATAGCGACGCCTTATTCCTTCATGAAAAATTTCTTTTCTTTTGTCTTGAAAGTATATATAAGGAGATTTGGCACGAGATTGAGGACCCCATTCAATTCCTCCGTATTCTAAAAATTCATGATATTATAGGACAACACTTAATGTGCGAGATCTACATGTATGGTTACTTTTTGAGGCATGATCAATCTTTTAACCCTATTCCATTCATGGGGGAAATTAATTTAAGAGATTTTTCCTCCTACACCATCAATCAGATTAAATGGAGAAAGGCCTATGACATGTTTGAGGAGAACCAAGTCATAAGGCCGCCAATGATGAGGAAGGAGCATGGCCAGTCAACAAATATTTATAACAAGCATTTTACCTTCCTACAGAATTAGGGGCATAGAGAACACATGTTGACAACCCACAAATGGTGTGCTGACCTCTGTGTCAGACAGATTACAATGTTCCATAAGGAAGCACTGGATAGTTGTCAGAGAAGGTGGATGTTGTCATCCTCAGCCTTCAGAGGATGAGAACCATTTGGGGCACCTAAATTTGCACGGGCTCTAGAGAGGATGCCACGTTTTTTAGCATGCATTCAGACCTGTGGTGTCATATGGATGGGGCTGAGGTTTCAGTTTCCCCTTATTTTTGTGCAAGCCAAGCAATATACTCCTGCATACAATGTTGAACCAGACTGGTGGAAGGATTTTGTTTTGACAGAAGGTTATAAACCTCCTAGGACGGAAATGGCTGAAGAATATGATCTCACACAGCTTCATGCCAGTCACAGTCAGTCCAACCCAGATCTGAGGAGACGACGAACTGCATGAGGACATGCAGATAGACCAGTTGGGGGGAGATATTGGGTACCGGATTTGTATACTTTTCTCTCCCATTTTCGCCCACCTTTCTATCTCTTTGTATCATTATTGTTCTTAAACACATGAGGTAATCCCCATTTCTTTTATCTTACTTGGGATATTTGATTAATGAAGCAATAGCCAAGGAGGTTTTACCTTTTGCAAATGTTAACTATGATATTTTTACATATTTGGAAAAAGCGAGAAGGTTATAGCTGTGAGCCATGGAGTAGCTCCTAATTTCCAACATTGCCTTCACTTGTTGTTACAACACAATAGACTCTGTTTCACCCAACAATATTTCAGGCTTTTTCAGGGTTTCCTTTTAGCAATTAGGTTGTTGTTGTAATGAATTGTATAATTCTAGATATGTAGTTGTTAGAGGAAATCTGCTATTTCCTGAATAGTTGTATAAAGAGGTCCTGCAGGCTATGAATCGGGGTTAAGCCCAGTAATTACAGATTTTGTAATAGTATATTATGTAATTAATTAAATGCATATCACTCTGTTTGTTTACCTGTAATTCGTGAGTTTTCTGCAGCCCTGATCAGAGAGTTGGGCCCACTCTTCTGATCAGGTGTTGTGTTACCTTTCTTTTCATTGGTTTCATGTTTGGTTGGTTTTGTTACTGTTGTTCCAGTATAATTCTTAAATTGCTGTGAATGTATTTTAATTATGAAACCTATTTTAATTTTTGTTACAGTAGTCTGTGTGTCCATTGATTAAACCTGTGATCTAACAGCAAGTTATGTGATTTCTCTTGTATATACTATGTCGTTATTCTTGAAATAACTAACGCCCTCAAGTTGATAATTTATGTGGAAAAAGGATTTGAATATTGTTCACATCCAAACACAAACACATACCTTGCACCCGTTGAATTGACCATTGCCACGTGTTAAACTGTGTGAAAGCCACATGGCCAGCAAGGCCTCTTTTTCACATGTTCATCATAAACTTCAACGGGCAATTTCTCCTCCATCCGAAGGCCAAATGAAAAACCGAAGGTGCCACCAGATTCAGAACAACGGGCTTTACTGCTTGGCATTATTTCCAAGAACAACTGAGACATTTGAACTTGGAGAAATTGGAGGATATTCTTGGATCATTTCTCTCCACTGGAAGCTTTTGGACCACCAAAATTTTGGTTTTAAGCAGACATGAGGTGAGGGTACACTCCCTTGCTCTTTTTATCTCCATCCACCTTGATTTTCTTGGATTCATGCCTTTGAGTCTCTCTCAAAGATACTCAACATATCCATGCTTGCAAGTGTGGACCTTCCTGTTTAAGATGGTATCATCCAACAACTCAGTCATACATTCAAATGCAAAATCATCTACAGTTGGAATTTGAACATGTTCCTCTGGATCCATGATCATAAGAGGTTCATACAACTTCAATTTTTCGACATTTACAACTGAATATATGTGCATATATGGAATAAATTTTAACCAGAATGCATTGTGCCCAATCCTTTCAAAAATTTCAAAAGGACCGTACCTGACAGGCCTCGACCTTTTACCTTCACCTTTCATCCTTTCTTTGCTCATGTAAAGCCATACTTGATCACCAACCTGAAAGTGATGATCCACCTGATGCTTATCATGCCGCATTTTGTACTTGGCTTGAATTTTCTCCAATTGATCATGCACTGCTTCATGAATCTTCTGGATTTGTTTAATGAACTTGATTGCTTTTTCGACATCTCCATGTCCATCCTCCTGATATTCATCACCAAAAAAAGGTCCATGGGTGATTTTGGCAGGTACCAAAAACATGTCTCAAAAGGATTTCTACAAGTAGAATATTGTAAGGCTCGGTTGTAAGCATGTTAGACATAGTGTAAAGGTTCATCCCGCAACTTAGGATGCTTGCTGAAATAGCCTCTAAGAAGATGTGCCAATGTTATGTTTACCACCTTTGTTTGACTGTATGTTTGTGGATGAAAATTTGTGCTCTTTTTTAGCTTAGTGTCCATGAGTCCCCATAAAGTGGACCAAAAATCTCCCATGAAACAAGAGTCTATATCTGAAATGATGGAAGTAGGAACCCAAAATGAACCCATACATTTGAAAATAAAAACTCTACAGTCTCTTCAATAGTTACTTGCTTTATACATGGAACAAAAATACGCATTTTTCTAAAATGATCAACCACAACATACAAATAATCATGCCCTTTTCTAGACATAGTAAGTCCGCCTACAAAATCCATAGATACATTGTCCCATGGCCAAGAAGGAACTAGAAGTGGCATATACAAACCTAACTCTCTATCGTTTGGTTTTCTTATTGAACACATGACACAACCTTTAATGTACTTAGCAATTGTTTCATTCATTCGAGGCCAATAGCAATACCTTTACAACTGTGCCACTATATTACCTACACCAAAATTCCCTGAAACACAAGAATAATTTTCTTCCATGATCGCATGCACTCTTTCACCCTATGGTATGCACAACTTTGCAAGATGATATAATAACCTATCATGAACATGATAATTCAATTCTTCCACCTAAGCACCATGAGTTAGTGATTTATAAACATCTTTGAAATCAATATCTTCGGCATATTTTTCAATGTAACTTTCATGCATTAAAGAACTATTTTGCAGAATAACTGAAGCATTCAAATATGGTCTTGATAACATATCATCTACTATGTTTGTGATACCTTTCTTATATTTGATTACTAAGTATGAACTGCTACAAAAAACCCATCCATTTATAATGTCGAGACTAGTGCAACTTATTTTGAGATTGAAGGTGTTGAAGTGGTTGATGATTTGTATGAATCACTATTTCTTTTCCCATTAAGTGATGTTTCAATTTCAAACGGTTGTTGAAGTTTTGGTGGAGCTATTGTAATTTCCTACTTAAAAGTATCACATGTTTTTTGTTGTTTTCCTCCCCACTGAAAGGAGACTTTAAAAATTTCTAAAGCATGAAGTGGTGATGCAATAAAAGATAAATGAAAAACAAACTTCCTCCAATACTAAACTGCACCCACGAAACTTCTAACTTCCCAACTTGAACTGAAAATAAGAATAAAATCTAGATAGACTGTGACAAACTTATCCAGAAAAGGATGAAACACATCATTCATCACTCTCATTAAAGTTGTTGGAGCATCACATAAACCAAACAGCATAACCAACCATTCATAAATCCCATGTCCAGTCTTACATGGAGTTTTCCAAACATCATTCTCTATAAGACACATTTGATGATAACCATTTCCTAAATCCAGTTTAATAATTGATATACGATACATGCCAATATTCAGAAGAGGTGCAACATATAACAATTGTATCTCATGTTGTATTTTTCCCGTTTTGGAAGGAGACTTTTTGGTTCTTTAAACAATTCTTCATAAGAATCTATTGTTTCAACCAATTTTTCCTTAAACTGAGAATCGCATCCTTGAAAAGCATCATACTTCGCATTAGATTGCTTCTTAATAAACATGATAAAATAATTTTACTTGAACTTATGAGTCTTTTCATTTAACCATGATTGATTAAATCCAAGTTTGTCTTACATCTGTGTGTCCTGACAATATTTTCAATTCCTTATTTAAAGATATGATACTTTTGCTCCTTTCTATAGAATATGGAATCTCGATCGTAAAGATAAGGACTACCCAACACAACTCCACATATGTCCAAAGGAATCACATCTAAATCAACTTCATCAACAAAATTAGTTGTGATTGCAAACTTTAATCGACATTGTTTGTGACATGCATCTAAGTGTTTTCCTTTAACCATCCTAAAGGGTAAGGTTTTGGATGATTCCTAGTTTCCAATTCCAATTTCCTTACTAATTGCTCGAATACTAAGTTTGCTTCTGATCCACTGTCAAATAATGTGTCAATTTTAGTGTGCTTGGATATTATCCTTATGTGAAACAATTCAATCCTCTTATTATCTTCAACCACATTATTATATTTTGAAGAAGATGTAGAACAAGTAGAAATAGAACTAGCTTCAAAAGGATTACCTTTCAGACCCATAATGGTTATATTCTTTTCCTCACCAGATTCAGATCCCAAATCTTTTTGGACTGCTGCATTGGCTTTCATTTCACCCTTCTTCTTAAGTAACTTCTTTGGTTTAAGTTTTGGATGAAACTTCCAACTCTTGGAGTCATCATGTCTAACCCTCTGACAATGAGTACAATTTGGCCTCTCACCTTCCTTATTAATTGTCGTCGCTTTCTTCCCCTTTGATGTGCTCTTCCCTTTGTTGTCTTTGAATCCTTTTTTTTCCGATTGCTTGAATGGTTTCTTAGAGAACTAAAAAATTCTTCCACCTGATTCAACTTGAACATCTTGTACACATACTTCATCAAAGTCAGTTGGATTAAACATAAGAAATGTATGCTGCATACGAGAATGAAAACTGCCAATATTATTTTAACAAAATTTCCCATGTTTTCAATGGAATATCAAGTGCTAAATCCTTTTTCCTTAATTCCTATGTAAACTCTTGCACATTATCTCCTTTACCTTGCCTTAAATGTTTCCATTCTATTAGAACCTTCTACATGTGTCCTCAAGGATAGAATTGCTTTCTAATAGATTTAATAAACTTAGACCATGAGGAGATGATTTTACTTTATGCTTTAAATCTAATTGAGTTTTACTCTCCCACCAAATCAAGGCTATACTCCCCATTCTAAGTGTAGCTAACTAAATTTTCGCAGAATCATAATCAATTTTCTGAATTCTACAATACACTTCAAGTTGTTTAATCCAGATACCTAAATTTTTAGGATTCATTTCACCATCATATATGCACAGTTCAAACTTTACATCAAGCTTCAGAAAACGAGATTTCTTATGTTTCTTCTTTGATTCTAAATCTAAACTTGAATCATCAGAAGATGAAGAAGAAGAAGATGAAGATGGAGAAGAAGGAGATCCATTACCATCAATTTTTCCCTTGCCCTTTTTTCTCTTTCGAGGCTTTAGAAGATGAAGTTGCATCTCTAGTCTTCTTGTCTTCATAGATTTCTACAATCATCCTTTGCATATTTAGGAAAATTTGTTGAAATTGCTCGCCAGTCCTAGGCTCGAGAGTTTCTTCTTCATTTTCACCTGCCATCTTTCAAGAGCTTTTCCTCTTTCCAATCGTTGGATTTGTCTCCTCGAGTTTCCCTTCTCTGCGTCGCGACCTGGATCTATTCAATATTCATTGGAAAATATCCTAATATACATGATCAACCTTTCTCTGATACCAAAATATGATCCGAAATCTACAGGATTGACTATTTTCACATTTCACTAAGGCTGCATTTATGTGAATGAATGAAGGAAATGCCGAAGATGTTATTACGCCTTAACATAAAATTGAGAACAACAAATAAGCATAAACAACATAAATAAAAGATGCAAACACAACAAACCTTTATTACGGAGTTCTTCCCTCCTCGACTACGTCTCCGGGCCCGCTTCTAAGTGGGCATCCATTATATTAGGAATGATCCAAAAAGGTTCTTTAATGCAATTTCACCAACTGAAATATGCACACATGAATTTTTGGTTACTCTAAAAAATAAGGCCTTTGTCTCAGCTTTCCAATTCCTATCTCTGTTCTCAAAAAGGCCAAGGATGACCAAGATACGCTCAAAAGCGTATTACAAACACATAAAAAACTTTGCTCTGCAACTCACTATTCAACTTTCCCCTCACTAGTGCAATGGCTAAGGTTTAATAATGCCTCGAGCAAGTTCCAGGGTTGAACCTCCCGGGCTATACATAGATGGTGGTTTTTTTTTAAGTGAACTTGATTACATGGTGCAATGATATTACAACACCAACGCAACCTTAGTCTTGGCGCATATCTCAAACTTATAACATAAATACCATTCCGCATATAGTTTAATACATTGTTTAACCTTTGTGCTAAAAAACATACCACATGGAATATAACATTAATTAATGTTGGTTGTATAGTTTAATTTCAATTGGTGTTCTATTGACTGACATCCCCATGGCATCGGTGCAAACGGTTATGGTTACGAAATACATAGCATGTGACAAACCTACTTCGGCTGTTGACTGCTCTTTGTTTATAACATTTGACTCTGCCATATATGTTTGCCATGGTTTAAGTTTAACCATTTAAACCTCTGCCACCATACCATATATTTAAAAAAACTCCACTCCATCATTTACTTTGCACCATAGGTTCATGCATATCATATGTTTTTAACATACCAAACCTCTGCTCTATTGAACTTGACACCATGTATTTTTCACCCACCTTACATGTAGTTATATAGTTTGTGTCTTAGATATATATGTTTTACCATTAAAAATGCGCCACCACCATGTATAAATAACATTCTATAATAATAAATATGCTCCACCAAATATTTGAATACCATATAGTTTTGAAACCATAGCCTTCGATTTAGAATTCTCACCATGCACCTGCAACACATCATCCCTTTCACCTGTTGATCTGACCATTTCCACGTGTTTAACGGTGTGAACACCACATGGCCAGTAAGGCCTATTTTTCACATGTTCATCATAAACTTCAACAGGAAATTTCTCCTCCATCCGAAGTCCAAATGAAAAACTGAAGGTGTTGTCGGATTCAGAAAAACGGGCTCTATTGCTTAGCATTATTTCCAAGAAAAACATATACATTTAATATTGGATCAATTGGAGGATCCTCCTGGATCACCCCCAATTCTTGATGACATTTGTGACCACAAGTGAGGGCTAAGCTAGTGGGGCGAGCGGTTAGCCCCAGTTGTCCGCCATATTGCGCCACGAGACCAGAACCTACCAAAGCAGGAGATAAGCTAGCGAGGGCAGGTGTTTAGACCTGGCCCCTGACCGTATGGCCTTTAATGTGAACCAGTTTCGACGCTAAGGGTTATTGGCACTTTTAACTAGGCAACAATTTGCATTTTTTTTGGCAAGAATGCTACCGGCGCTAGGCGAAATTGTCGCTAGACGGTTGGAAAAAAGGCCGAATTTGTTGCCCAGATAGCTATTTTTTCCATTTTGTAGGACAAACAATAGAGCTTGGTTCCAAGAAGCATATCTTACTCATTTTTTAACCTTTTTGAGCTCATGAAGAGCCTAGACAGAGGTTTTTGAGTATTTTGAACTCAACGGAAGGATTAGAATTCTGATTTGAGCACTATATGATGGAAAATTTGCAGAGTCAAGTCCTTTAGTGCTCGAGATAGAGAGAGTTTTGAGGCTAGATGGAGGCATATTTGAGCATGGAAAAAGCCTAGATATAGGTTTTCCAGCCCTCTAGTTACATCTACAACAACTGTTATTTTAGTAGAGAAGTTATTTTCAATATTTTCTTAGTGTGCTTATGGGAAAATCCCTTTTCAACACTTCATTGTGAAGTAGTTTTATGTTTATGCTTTTTGATGTCAGGTGGAGTATAAGGACCGATTGTGAGAGAGTCATTTTTCTATTCATATAATCATGACTTACTATAGGGAGTCATCTTTTTGAGAGAGAATTATTTGTAGAAGAATGTTTCTTTGTAGGAGAAACAATACAACTTCAAAAGTCAACAAATTTAAATGTGCTCATTTGTTGTTGAGATCAATAAAGCAGCCTAGCCATTGGATTAGGGCTCGAAGACATAACCTAGGATGGGTGAACTTCATTATCACTTGTTGGTTTCCTCTCTACAGGTTAATCATATTGAGTTGCATATGAATTTCTTTCACTTTTAAGTTCATGTGAAAACTACTCATCTTTGAAGAGGTTGCACAACTAATTTTACATTTAAAGACCCAAAATTTTCAGGCTTGCAAAGCGTCAGAGGAAAATAGAAGTTTTTCATTTTCAAATCACCTAATCATATAACCTATAAGCTCTTGATTAAGTATTATAATATCCCCAAAAAATGTTTTTTCGACTTCTTCCACCCAACTTTTTTCTCTATTGTTTAGGAAGTCAAGCATAACATGGATATCTTAAAAATTGGAAATGTTGAATAGTTGGAAGTCTATTAAACCACATTTCATGGTGAGACTTTTTATTGATGATAGAATAAGGACATCGATTTCTAACATAGGTTGCAAAAATCATTGCTTCTCCCCAAAACATCAAATTCACATTTTTAAAAAACATCATTGATTTGACCATGTTAATGATTAGGTGCTCAAAATTATACTCAAAAATCATAGTTTTTGGATCGGTGTGGAACTTGAACGATTGCATAGATCTCGTAGTTCTAAATTCGGTGCAACTCGTTTCACGGAAAACCAACACCATATGCTCACAAAAACACATTTTGTCCGCTTTGTCAAACAAACAATTTTTTTTTTAAATGTGTAGACAACCCTTCCTACGTGGAAGCTAACTAGTCAAACCCTTTTTTATACTTCAGTGAATCATGGAGTGCCAAGGCACATTATTACAGGTTGGAGATGGCAGAATTTGATTGGTTGATTTTGGGCCAACCACGTGCTGACACGTGGCACAACCAGGGGTCGCCACGTGGTAGCACGTGGGGCTGCAAAATTTTTGTTAGGGTCAAGCTGAACTGAAAATGGAACTATTTTTAATGCTATGCAAAGTATCCATTTCCAAATAATTTAATGTGCAAAGTGTTCTCCATGACTTGCAGTTTTAACAAAGTGTTCTTGGTAATGTTTCTGAGTTTTGTGAGTGAGGATTTGTTATTAAGTTTACTGTTTAAAATATCATAGCAGAAATACACAGCAAGTAAAATTCACCACAGCATAACACAGCAATATTTTGAGGCAGTTCGCCCCTCCTAGGCTACATCTACCGGTCCAAGGCTCCCCAATGGTATGTCCTTGCTCTATTAAATTGCTCAAAATGGTTACACAGTGAAAAATATGCCTAAATAGGAAAAACCAACTGTAAATTTGACTTCAGAAGATAGAAAATAGCTGAAAATGGCTTTTTTTTCACCTTAAACAGTGAAATACAACCCAAAACAGTGCCTCCTCCATGATGGCCCTAGTGGCTCCTTCCTCTTCCCTAAAGAAAAATCTGATTTATATCACCTCTGTTCACTCTAAAACCTATTCCAAACTCCCCATAAGGTCAAAGAGACCCAAAATTGACTAAAATTTCATCTTGTTTGGTCGAAAATTGAGAAAGTTATGACCCTAACAAGTTTTTGCCCAGTGGCACTAGAAAACCTCCTCCAAAACTGGAGGAACTCCAGTTAACTTCACCAAATTCATCGAATGGGCGGGCTTAGTGAAACCGTGCTCCAAAATAGGTGAAACAATAAATGTAACTGTTAGTGGTTTAATGTGCATTCACATGGGGAAATTTTGGCGGTCAAGTCTGGTGGATAAGTTTTAAACTCTGCGCCCATGGTCACAAGGTAAGTGGTCATATGGATAGGGTGCTAGCATAAAGGTGCTTAACCCTTTGTTCTGTCGGTTGGAAAATTCTTAGGCCCATGGTTCTTATCCACGGTCACATGACGATGGAACTTAAGCCCTGAGGGCTTAACCAACCTCCGCCCATTCACTATGTGACCCGAGCCTCCATTCACACCGCCCGGCTCGCCCACTACACCTCTGACCGACTACACATTCAACTTCATCGACTCGACTCGCCCACTGTTCAACATCGTTTCCTCTGCCGTGTTTTTTGGGTCAAGGGTTCGACCCTCATGCTCTCCAACTTTTCACAACACTTTTCAACCAATGGCCTAGGGCCACATGGTAGCCTCCAGGCAGGCCACGTGGCACCCACTGATAGGCCCATAAAAACCTAATAAAAATGAAAATTTTCCATCATAATTTGTTTTTTTTTTTTTTTTACAAATTGACAAAATCATGGTCAAAAAGTCTTGTTTTGGAGGTCACTGGATGAATTCAAACCTCAGTAACTTTCACATACAACATCGGTTTTGAGTCCCGTTCATGGCGCCAGAATCGCAGTGACAAGGCCTTTCCGGTCATTCAGATCGCAACCATTTCTGATCATTTCCATTTTTGAGCATTTTTTCACTTGGACATGATCTCCTGATCACACCTCCCCATTGGGAAGCTTTTGGACCCCAAAAGCCTTCAACTACCTGTTCAGAAGATGAGGGTACAGATCCCTCACCTTTTCCACCTCCATCCATTTTTCCTTACTCGGTTTGCTGCCTTTAATACCAACCCGAAGATAATCAACACTTCCCCTCCTCGAAGTACGTATCCTTCTGTCAAGGATAGCATCCTCTTTCAGCTCATCCAAAAATTCTAGCGAGAAATCCTTTATGGATGGCAGTTGAATGTCACTTTCATGATCAACAATTAAAGGAGGTTCATACAAACGTAAATTTTCCACATTCACAATGGAATACATTTGCATATATGAAGGAAAATCTAGTTGAAAAGCATTATTTCCAACTTGTTTAAGAATCTTGAATGGACCATAACAAATAGGCTTCAGATTTTTACCTTCTCCTTGCATTCTTTCCTTACTAATATGTAGCCATACCTCATCTCCTTCTTGAAACTTATGATCAACTCTATGTTTTTCATGCCTCTCCTTGTACTTGCCTTGACTTTTTTCAAGCTGTTCTTGAACTTGTTGATGTATGAGCTGAATTCTTTCAATGAACATGCGAGCTTTGTCAATGTCACTATGCCCATCAATGGAAACATCCTTCTCAAGAATGAAATCTAAAGGTGACTTAGGCAAATACCCAAAACAAGCTTCAAAAGGTGAATTAATTGTAGAAGAGTGCTTGGCCCGGTTGTAAGCATGATTAATGTAATGCAAGTGCTCATACCAAACCTTGGGATGCTTGCTGCAATAACCTCTCAAAAGATGTACAATGGTTCTGTTCACTAGCTCTATTTGGCCACCTGTTTGCGGATGGAAAGCAGTACTCTTCTTCAACTTGGTGTCCATCATCTTCCATAAATTGGACCAAAAATTCCCAACAAATCTGGAATCCCTGTCACTAAAAATAGAAGTAGGCAAGCCATAATGAACCCATACATGTTGAAAATATAAATCAGCAATTTTTTAAGTAGTTATAGATTTCTTACATGGCATAAGAATACACATCTTGTTGAATCTATCAACTACTACATAAAGATAATCATGCGTCTTTCTAGACAATGGTAGGCCTCCCACAAAATCCATAGAAACACTTTCCCATGGTCTAGAAGGTACCAAAAATGGTGTATATAAACCAAGCTTCCTATTTCTAGGCTTGCTTGTAGCACATAATGAACAACCTCTAATGAAACGTGAAACACTATCTACCATGCGAGGCCAATAACAATACCTCTGTAAATGTGCCATCATTTAGCTTACCTCAAAATGTCCAATAATAAGAGAAGAATGAGCTTCTCTCATGACACTTAGTCTCTCCCCTTGTGGTATACATAACTGGCCCATATGAAATAGAAAATTTTATGCAAGTGATAATCATTCTCCTCAACATGATTCCCTTCACTCAAGTTAGCATACACATCTTTAAAATCAACATCTGATGCATACTATTCTATGTAGCTCTCATGTACAATAGAATCATTCTTAAGTAAAGTAGTAGCACTAATAATAGGCCTTGAAAGCATATCAGCAACTTTATTGAAAATACCTTTCTTGTACCTTATTACCAAGTGAAATTGTTGTAGGAAACCCATCCATCTGAAATGTCGTGACTGTTTCAATTTACTTTGCGATTGCAAGTATTGTAAAGGCTGATGGTTGGTATGAACAACTATCTCTTTTCCCATCAAATAGTGTTTCCAATTTTTGACGCTTTGTACCAACGCATACAACTCCTTATCATATGTAGGCTAATTCACAACAGCACCATTAAATGTCTCAGAATGAAATGCGATAGGCTTACCATGTTGTAAGAGAACTGCACCCATGGCGTAATCACTAGCATCGGTCTGAATCTTGAATGGTTGTCTCAAGTCCGGTAATGCAAGGACTGGAGCTGAAATTATCTTCTCTTTCAAAGATTAGAAAGCTTTATGTTTCTTACCTCCCCATTGGAAAGCACGCTTCACACTTGTCACTGCATGCATAGGAGCTGCTATGGCAGAGAATTTAGAAATAAACTTCATCCAATACTGAGCGGCACCCAAAAACTTCTTACCTTTGTAATGGATTTGGGAGTAGGCCAATTCACAATGGTATATAATTTAGAAGGATCAATTCTTAAAGCACCTCCTCCTACTATGTGTCCCAAATAAACCAAAGAAGTCTTTCCAAATTCGCACTTTGACATTTTAAGAAACAACTGATTTTTCTTCAAAACATCAAGTACTTTCTTAACATACATGATATGCTCTTCTCTAGTCTTGCTGAAAATTAATATGTCATATAAGTAGAAAATAACGAAATCATCAACAAAAGGACGTAAGACATCATCCATTACCTGCATGAAAGTTGCAGGTGCATTGCATAAACCAAATGGCATAACAAGCCACTCAAATAGTTCCTGTTTGGTTTTAAATGTTGTCTTCCAAATGTCACTTTCTGCAATTCTAACTTGATGATAACCACTACATAAGTCTAACTTAGTGAAATATTTAGCATCTTTCAGCTGATCTAACAAATCATCTATCCTTGGGAGTGGGTAATGATTCTTTACCGTTATTTTGTTCAATGCCCTGAAGTACACACACATGCGCCAAGTTCCATCTTTCTTTGGAATCAACATTATCGGTGACCCACTTGTCGAAGTGCTTGGTCTTATGAAACCTTTGTCCAACAAGTCCTTAATTTTCCTCTTTATTTCAACATTCTCCATGATATACATGCGGTACATGCCTATGTTAGGAAGAGGACAATCTTGTTGCAACTGTATTTCATATTGAATCTCCCTTTTAGGAGGAAAACCTGTCAGTTCCTGAAACATCTCATGATGTGCATCAACTACATCATATAAATCTGATTTTAGCTTGGAATCACAATTTTCAAATGATTCATGATTCACATCAACCTTAGGCTTAACCATAAGAAGTACAAAACTCTTACTAGAATTCACTAGCCGTTTTACCTGTCCCGCATTCACCATCGCTATATTTGTCTTCTTGAGATGTGCTCTGACAATAAACTCCTTGCCATCTTTAAAAATATGATACTTATTTTCATGGAAATGGAAGATCACTTTCCTGTCAAATAAGTAAGGACTTCCCAAAATAATTCCTAATATATCAAGCGGTACTACATCAAGTTCAACTGTGTCAATAAAGTGTGCAGTAATTGCAAAATGCAATATGCACTTTCTTGAGACTTGTAAGTTTGCATCCTTGCATATCCAACCAAGTGGATATGGATTTGGATGTGGAATGGTCTCAAGTTTAAGTTTTTTGACCAAGTCTTCTTATATGAGATTTGCTTGTGACCCACTATCAAACAGTGTGTCAATTTTTGTATGTTTTGAGACTACCCTCACATGGAACAATTCAATTCTTTCTTCCTCATTTGGAGCTTGTACATGACAGTTTGAAGTACTAGTGCTTGGCTTAGTTTTAGTTTCTTTACCTTCATACTCTTCAAACCCATGGCTGTAATTTTGGTTTCGTCACCTAAATCATCACCTAAGTCTTGTTGTGTAGTTGTAGTTTTCTTCTTTCCTTTATTTTTGTTAAACTGAGTTCTTTTTTCAGGATGAAGTTTCCAACAATTTTTCTCTTCATGGCCTTCTCTTGAACAGTGTTTACATATTACTTTCTCACCCTCCTGTTTGACATATGCATTATTTTTTCCTTTTCCCTTATAGTTTTTATCTTTGTTTTTCCCCTTAAAAGGCTTGTTTCTACCCTCATCAAAAGTGTTTTTCCCTCTAGCCTCTAAATGCGTAGCTTGTACACAAACTTCATCTAGACTAGTAGGATTGAACATAAGGATAGTATGTCTAAGGTAGTTGTGCAAACCACCTATATATTTCAGCAAAGTATCTTGACTTTGTAATTCTACCCCTAATAAGAGTGCTCTTCTCTTAAACTCTTGGGTGTAGTCTTGTACATTTTGTCCCTTAAGTTGTCTGAAGTTTTGCGAATTCATGATAGCCTTTTGTAAATGAGCTAATGGATAAAATTTATTTTTAATTGTAGTAATAAATTCACCCATGATAAAGTGATCTTACCATTTTTTTTAATTTCATCCTTGGTCTTGGCTTCCCACCATACCAATGTTGCTCCATCCATCCTCAAAGAGGCTAACTGTATCTTGGTGTCGTCATCATGAAGGTTCTGTATCCTCAAATAAACTTCCAACTATATTATCCAATTGTCAAGTTTCTCTGCATTGACCTCACCATTAAACATAGGCAACTCAAATTTAACATCAAGCTTTAAAAATGGACTTTTACCAGTGGTTTTAGACTTGTGATATTGGTTCACTGAAGTAGAGGATGACGATGTAGAGGAAGAGGATGAAGATGGGGATGGTGGATCACCATTACCTCCATGTCCTTTCTTTGACTTTTCATCACTTTTCTTTCCTCCTGAAGAACCCTCTCCTTCTTTCTGGTGTCTAGACCCTTCTCCTACAAGCCTGTCATTCCTTTCTTGGTAGAGTATCCTCACCATCTCCATCATGTCCAAGAAATCCTTTCGGAACACCCGTTCCTCTTCTTTTGGATCAATGTCTTGAGGAGCTTCTCCTTCTCTTGAAGACATGCTTGAGGCTTCTTCAATGGCTCTTGGAGGTGGCTCTCTGGCCCTTCTTGGTTGAGGATTACTTTGTGCTCTAACCAAGTGTCCTTCCCCTCTCTTGAGTTTAAGCCTAGTAAGCATCAAAACTTGAAAACAATCAACTATGTCTTTGCACAAGAACAAATGCAGAGTAAAACTCTAGCTCTGATACCATCTTATCTGAAAATGGAACTATTTGTAATGCTATGCAAAGTATCCAATGCCATATAATTTAATGTGCAAAGTGTTTTCCATGACTTGCAGTTTTAAACAAAGTGTTCTTGGTAATGTTTCTGAATTTTATGAGTGAGCATTTGTTAATTAAGTTTACCATTTAACATATCATAGCATAAATACAAAGCAAGTAAAATTCACCACAGCATAACACAGCAATATGTTGAGGTAGTTCACCCCTCCTGGGCTACATCTGTCGATCCAAGGCTCCCCAATGGTATGTCCTTACTCTATTAAATTTCTCAAAACGGTTACACAGTGAAAAATATGCCTAAATAGGAAAAACTAACTATAAATTTGACTTCAGAAGATAGAAAATAGCTAAAAATGGCTTTTGTTTCACCTTAAACAGTGAAATACAATCCAAAACAGTGCCTCCTCCATGATGGCCCTGGTGGCTCCTTCCTTTTCCATGAAGAAAAAGTTGTTGTAGATCACCTCATTTCGCTCTAAAACCTATTCCAAACTCTCCAAAATGTTGAAGAGAACCAAAATTGACTAAAATTTCATCTTGCTTGGTCAAAAATTGAGAAATTTTGACCCTAACAATTTTTTGCCCAGTGGTACTAAAAAACCTCCTCCAAAACTGGAGGAACTCTAGTTAACTTCACCAAATTCGTCGGATGGGCGGACTTGGCAGAGCCACGCTCCAAAATAGGCGAAACAATAAATTTAACTGTTAGTGGTTTAATGCGCGTTCACATGCGGAAACTTCGGCGGTCAAGTCTGGTGGATAAGTTTTAAACTCTGTGCCCATGGTCACAGGGTAAGCGGTCATATGGATAGGGTGCTAGCACAAAGGTGCTTAACCCTTTGTTCCGCCGGTTGGAAAATTATTAGGCCCACGGTTCTTATCCACGGTCACATGATGATGGAACTTAAGCCTTGAAGGCTTAACCAACCTCCTCCCATTCACTATGCGACTAGAGCCTCCATTCACACCGCCCGACTCGCCCATTACACCTCCGACCGACTGCACGTTCAACTTCATCGACCCAACTTGCCCACTGTTCAACATCGTTTCCTCTGTCGTGTTGGTCGGGTCGACCCTGCCCGAGGAGTTGGGTCGAGGGTTTGACCCTCATGCTCTCCAACTTTTCACAACACTTTTCAACCAATGGCCTGGGGCCACGTGGAAGCCTCCGGGCAGGCCACGTGGCACCCACTGATAGGCCCATAAAAACTTAATAGAAATGAAATTTTTCCATAATATTTTATTTTATATATATATTATTTTTTTACAAATTGACAAAATCATAGTCAAAAAGTCTTGTTTTGGAGGTCACTAAACGAATTCAAACCTTAGTAACTTTCACATATGACATCTATTTTGAGTCCCGTTCATGGTGCCAGAATCACAGCGACGAGGCCTTTCCGGTTGTTCAGATTGCAACCATTTCTGAGAATTTCCATTTTTTAGCATTTTTTTTTTCACTTGGACATGATCTCCTTATCACAAGCGGAGCCCAAGGGAGTCAAACCATCAACCTCTACACAACAAGCACCAAGATCTACTACTACACCATTCACATGTGACTTACCCATATAGTCTGCCACATTATTTTATTATGTAACCACTGGAGGGTTGGGGGTGGTGGCCGGGGTCTGACCCCAACTCTTGGTCACCGCCACTAGCGAGACCTCGGGCAGGAGGCTAGCTCTGAGCCCCCATCCCCCACCCCCCCCCCCCCCCATATTATATGCTAAAGGTTAGCATGGGGTGGCCACATGTCGACGGTTGGAAAAACCGTTGGCAGGCTGTTTGTTTTTTAAAAACAATTTTTCTGCCCATAGTCGTAGAGGCGAAATTAAGGAGGTGATAATTTCACCCGGAAAATAAGCAGTTTTCCACCCAGTTAGTGTGGATAAAGGGAAAAATTGTAGGATGTTACCATCCCTAGAGAAATTTGTGGAGCGGTTAGTGGAGAAAGTTGGGGAGATCATAACTTCTCTAGTTTTGACCAAATGCAGATCAGAAAGAGGCTAGACATGAATTTTTGGATGTTTTGGATCTAATGGAAGCCTCTATTTTCTTATTAGAGCACATGTATTAGGTATTTTCACAGGTTGAAGACAACGGGTGTATGGATCAATCAGATATTGAGAGCATTTTTGGACGCCATCTGAACATTGAGAAGGCCTTGTAGGGGTAATCTCATTTGTAGAAGATCATTGTAGCAATTGTGACCAGCAAGGTTTAGCACAAAGGTTCAATTTATTTGCTATGAAGTTATCTGTATACACTTCAATGTGCAACTGAAGTATGCATGTGCTTGTTTTAGCACAATTCTGTAGGGGTTTTGACATCTTTGTAGAAGGTGTCTGAGTTGTTGTAGTTGTGAGAGTTCTATGAAAAGAACATTACCTATGAGAGGTGGTAGCCACATACTTATTGCAGCACTTGTTTATGTACTCCATTAAAACTGAATATATTGAGTGGTCTAGTCATGCTGACAGACCCGAAGATGTAACCCAGGAGGGGTGAACTCTTGGAAGAAATCCTTTCTCTTTTCTCTTATGTGCAAAATTTGATTCAAGACACATTTTTTTCATGCTTGCAAAGTGTTGAAAATATCCTTAGTTTTGTTTTACTTTTTTGTGTAAAGAGAAGCAGAATTCACTAACTTTCCCATACAGATCAAGTTGGTATCAGAGCAGGTTTGACTAAGTTGCAAGATGAGTGGAAACAAAAGTATTTGAGAGCTTGAAGTGAAAAAATTGGTCCTTCAAATGGAAAATATGGAGTTAAAAAGAATGTTGGAGATGACTAAAGAGGAGAATAAATACATACACTTTGTGTTGCAACAAGTGCTCGATGAGAAAGTTGCAGAAAGTGTTACTCCTACACCAACAAAAGAAACCTCCAAGATGAAGTCGGAATGTTCACATGGTTTGAAATATGATTTTGGACCATGTGTAAGAGAGGATGCATGTGAGTGTTGCAAGCATCTCGAAGACAAACATACTATGGCAGAAAAAAAAAGAAAAAAAAAAGGAAAGGTGGATGGATAGATAAGTCTTCAAGTTGGCCATCATCGTCATCATCAAGAGTAGAAAGGATGCATGACAAGTTCAAAGAGGTAATCAGTATATCCAGTTCTACTCCTTTTATTCATTTACATGATAACTCTTTTGTAGCATTTGAGCAACATCCCAAGGGTGTAGGTATGATTTTTCTCTCCAAGATAGGATACAAAGGTGTAGTTCTTGGCAAGAATGGTCAAGGCATTACCAATCCAGTTATGGTTAAGGAAAGGGAAAAATACCAAGGATTAGGATACAACCAAAAGGAGTTTGGAGATTGCTCAAAAAGGCTAGAAGGACATCAGACATCTGAGCATAATATGTCTCCACCTTGCGACAACCGTCAGAGTTGCAACTCCAAAGAAAGGTATCACATTCCAAAGCATGGAAATTTTGAATACCTATGGAACCAATATCCTTGTAATTTTTTTAATGTTGCTAACCACTGTGTCATTGTGTGTTACAAATTCCTTGTCATGGTGAAAATAATGAATGAAATTCTAGGCAATGTTCTTTTGCAAGAAGAGAATCCAAACGCCTAGGAGAGGCAAGACTTGGGTAGAATTTTTGTACAGTTGTCTTGTAAATTGTTTGTAATACTTTTTTACTTTAATTTTTTGACTTGACTATACTACTGGCCCTTTCGGCAGTGACCTACTTGCGTAGGTCAAAGTCTCACCCGAAGTAGTATGAGTGGGTGCTAGAACCAGCCTTCGCACCCTGAGAAAGGATAGGTAAGGCAAGCAGAGCTGCGCTAGGCCTATAATTCCCATACTACCTTACTCTGCGCAGGGTCAATTAGGTCTCTATTCGCATCCACGTGCACTAGCTCTATAATTATATGCTTTTACGACAGTAGCATAGCATTACATAAATAGAACAGAATAGATCCAGATACAGAAACACACATACACAGATCTTCACAGCTTAAAGATAGGATATGCACAATGAAGTAATTACCATCAATTCACATAAAAAGTACTCACAGATTTAGTTCCCTATCAACCTTTCTTACTCATTTATTCATCAATTCTTCCTTACAATTCGCTTCCCAACCTGCGCACACAACAGCAGGGTCCACACACAGCTGGACTTGGATCTCCACGCACACAGCCAGTAGGATTCCTTTCCCCTAAAAACCCAAACAGATAGCTTAAACCACAATTCGCATCAATAGCTCATCATTCTTGTCTTACAATACAAAATGTTCCTCCTATTTATAATATTCTAGACTAGACTTTCCTATGGTCCGCAACGCATGGTTTTCGGACCCTTGGTTTACCCTTTTACCCATTACAATGCTTTCGGGGCTTTGCCCCGCCCCAAAACCCCTCTACTAGATTAAATCTAATAAAAAATATTCAAAATGGACCAGTTTCGTAGCTTGTAGGAGACTCGGTTCCAACAGTTGTAAAAGTGAACATTAGTGTCACCATGTTCAACAAGAAGTTGTTTTCATTTGATGTATGTATTGGCTTTTAATAATTCCACATGTTTAGGACATTTTAGTGAATGTACAGTTTGTCGGTCAATATAGTCTATAAGTTGTCTTATGATTCACTGATACAAGTATCAAGATGAAACTTGTGTGAAATCAAATTTTTCTTTTTCAAGATTATACAAGATGACTATGTTTGTAGGCAAGGCCGATGTTGTCATTGGAAATTTTTCCAGTAGTATACAAGTTCAGTTTGAGGACACTAAAGCATATTGTTTTTCTTTTGAATTCCAAGATGGAATCAAGATTGGTCTTCAACAACCTTTACTTCAAGGATGAAGTATTTGATCAAGTTTACTTTGATTGACGACCAAGGAATGAACATGTTTGTTTCTTCAAGGATAGTTTGTTGTTCTACAAATTTTGGGAAATTGCAGCAAGATGGTATCTACAACAGCAAGACAGGGTCTCCAGAATCAAGGAAAAAGATAAATTTTCATGAAAAGCTCAAATTGTTGAATTTAGGAAAATTCCAGTGGATTGATACTAGAAGGGTGAGGGGGCAGTACCTACATCCATATGTTCAGTAATGAAAGAGATTTTGGGGTCCAAAAGCTTCCAGTGGAGAGGCATGATCAGGTGCTCAAAATTATGCTCAAAAATAAAAGTTGTCAGATCAATGTGGAACCTAAATGACCGCATAGATCTCGTCATTTTGAATCTGACGCAACTCATTTCACAGAAAACCGACATTGTATGCTCCTAGAAACACATTCTATCCACTTTGTCAAACAGGAAAATTTAAAAAAAAAATGTGCAAACAACCCAGTCAACAGTTTGTATAGCTGACTAGGCATGCCTACGTGGCAGTGAACTCGTCAAACCTTATGTTATCCTTCTACGAATCATGGAGTGGCAAGTGGCACATTATTACAAGTTGGTGATGGTAGAATTTGAGTGGTTGATTTTGGGCCAACCACATGCTAACACATGGCCTAACCAATGGCTGCCATGTGGCAACACTTGGGGCCGCAAAATTTTGGTTAGGGTCAGACAGAGCCTCGGGGAGTCGAACCGCCAACCTCTACACAGCAAGCACCAAGATCTACCACTACGCCATTCACATGTGACTTACCCATATAGTCTGTCGCATTCTTTTATTATGTAACCATCGAAGGGTTGGGGGCGGGGGCAAGGTCTAGCCCCATCCCTTGGTCACCACCACCGGAGAGACCGCGACCTGGAGGCTAGCCCCGAGCTCCCCCCCACCCCCCCCCCCCCCCCCAATATTATATGCTAACGGTCAGCGTGGGGTGGCCACATGCCGATAGTTGGAAAAACCGTCAGCGAGCCGTTTGATTTTTAAAAACAATTTTTCCCAGAAAACAAGCAGTTTGTTGCCTAGTTAGCATGGATAAAGGGTCAAATTGTAGGATGTTGCCATCCCTGGAGCAATTTGTGGAGCATTTGGTGGAGAAACTTGGGGAGATCATAACTTCTCCATTTTTTGACCAAATTCGGATAAGAAGGAGGCTAGATAGGCATTTTTGGATGTTCTGGATCTAATGGAAGCCTTTTTTTTCTAAATAGATCACATCTATCAGATCATTTTTCAGGTTGAAGACAAAGGGTGAATGGATTAATCAGATATTGAAAGAAATTTTGGAGGCCATCTTAACATTGAGAAGACCTTGTAGGGGTAATCTCATTTACAAAAGATCATTGTAGCAGTTGTGACCAACAAGGTTTAGCTCAGAGGTTCAATTTATTTGTTATGAAGTTATGTGTATACTCTTCAATGTGGAATTGAAGTATGCATGTGCTTGTTTTAGCTCAATTAAGTAGGGGTTTAGACATATTTGTAGAAGGTGTTGAGTTGTTGTAGTTGTGAGAGTTCTATGTAAAGAACATTACCTAGGAGAGGTGATAGCCACATATTTATTGCAGAACTTGTTTATGTGCTCGATTAAAATTGAATATATTGAGTGGTCTAGTCATGTTGACAAACCCGGAGATGTAGCCCAAGAGGGGTTAACTCTATGAACAAATCCTTTGTCTTTTCTCTTTTGTGCAAAATTTTATTCAAGGCACATTTTTTTCATGCTTGAAAAGTGTTGAAAAGATCCTTAGTTTTATCTTTTATTTGGATTTATGCAAGAACGCAATAGAATACACATATAACCATAAATACAAATATGCAGCAGAAATAATACTTCATTTCATTAATATCAAAGAACTGAATTTGCTTTCATATAGAATGGAAATAAACTAGCTAGGGCGTTGGTAGCTTATCCCTGAGAAGAGATGTGGTGGCTACAAGCCTCTAAACTGTGTTAAAATGAGGCTCGAGGGCCTATTTATTATTAAAAAACAATGGAAAACCATAAACATCCAAAAACCTAACCCTAGGAGATGAAACACCAAAACTATGGGCCCCATTTGGGTAAATTGGTACATCAACTTCCCGGGGACGTAACTTTGGCATACGATCTATGTTTGACGTGCACCATACCTCATTGTAAATATCTATCTGAGGAATACAACTTTTGATGTGAGAAACATCAATGCATGGACCCATTTTTCTCCCGGTTTTCCAAAAAATGTCGTTTAGGGCCTCAAAATGGCTCAAGAAGTTCAGGACCCGAAAAACTGCTAAAAATAGTAAGCTATGCTACAATTAAGGAAACTGAAAAACTGAAAGAAAAAATGGTGGGGCCTCAAGTGGAATAAATGGGTGGCCACCAATATCCACCTGGATCATTCCTCCCCCCTTAGGAAGCAATGGTCCCCATTGCGTTGAGTTCCTCCTTGAGATGAGGAAAATTTTGCTGAACTTGGTCTCTAGTGAACCACTTGCCTTGGTGCAGGAGTTGGCCATATTTGACAACTCGATATAGTTGGATCTTTTTCTGGTGAGTGTTCTTGATTTCCATGTCCATGATACAACCTGTGGTGGCCTGTTCCATGCATTCTTGGTTTAACTTTGTTGGTGTGAGTTGTTCTACAAAGTCGGAGGTGTCCAGTAGAGGTGGGAAGTAGGGCCGAAGGCGGTCCACATTGAATATTGGGTGTAGACCAAGGAATGGTGAAAGGCATTGGTCCCTACAACCTTGGTGATGGTGTACGACCCATGTCGGAGCAGGTGAATCTAGTGGTGGGGTCCAGTGAGGCGCTCCTTCTGCAATTGTAACCACACTTCGTCACCCACATGGAAGTTGTATGGCACCAGATGTTTATCATGTTGTTGCTTGTACTTAGAATTGGATTTTTCCAATATGTCATGAACCTGTTAGCAGATGTGCTGAATTTTCTCAATGAATTTGTTTGCTTTGTCAGCTTCAGACTAGTCATGAGCCGAATCGGCCTGAGCAGCTGCAAATTGCATGGCTACATCAAAGGGAAAGAGTGGCTGGAATCCCAAGACCACCTGAAAGGGGTTGTGGTTGGTTGAGTAGTGGAGAGCCTGGTTATAACTGTGTTGTACATAGGGAAGGCTCTCATCCCATGTGCGTGGTGCTTTGAATTTTACATGCACATAATGTGTACAATCATCCTGTTGACAACCTTTGTCTAGCCATCAGTTTGGGGATGGAAAGTTGTACACTTGGTGAGCTTGGTGTCCAGCATTGACCAGAGGCTGGACCAAAATGTGTTGAGGAAAATTTTGTCCCGATCTGATATGATAGAATGTGGGATCCCAAAGTGCACCCACACTCGTTCAAAGAAGAGTTTAGCAGTGGCTTTTGCTGTGATATTCTTCTTGCACGCTGCCATAATGGTCATCTTCGAGAATCTGTCGATGACCACGAAAACACAATCGTTTCCATGCTTAGTAGAAGGAATGCTCGACATTTAATCCATGGAGATGGATTCCCAAGGTCGACTAGGGGTATGTAACGAAGTATAGAGGCCTTGCTTCTTGATGGTCAGTTTGGTAATGGCGCAAATAGTGTAGGATCTGATGTACTTCCCGACATCCTGTCAAAGGTTCGGCCAATAGAAATACTTCTGCAGTACTACCATTGTTTTCTCGACCCTAAAATTACCAGCAACTCGACTGTAGTGTGCTTCCCAAATCATATTGCAATGCTCGCTTGAAGGAACACAAATATGTCCTAGGTGACATAGTAGTGCATCCTGGAAGTGAAAATTTGGAACTTGCGTACCCTCCAAGAGTGTCTTGTATGTATGACCGAATTTTGGGTCGCTCTTGTAGATAAGTGGCCAATCAGAAGTCTTGTGCACATAAGAGTTGATAACGATGGTTAGCGCTACGATCGGTGGTCGACTGAGGCAGTCTGCAACATTATTGGTAATGCCCTTCTTCTACTTGATGTTCAAATGAAACTGTTGCAGATATGTGTACCACTTCTGATGGCGATATTTTTGCAACTTCTCTTGTATCTGTATGAACTGCAGGAGTTGGTGGTCTGTGTGGATGACCGTTTCCTTCCCCAAATGTAATTCTTCCAATATCGGCAAGCCTACACAATGGAATACATTTCTTTGTCATAAGTGGGATACTTGCATACTGTGTCAGACAGTGTCTCACTATGATATTCCATTGGATGCCCTGTTGAGTAAGAACTACCCCAATAACATAGTTAGAGGAATCTGTCTCGATCTCAAATGGTTGTTATAAGTCTGGTAATGTGAGAACTGGGGCAGAGAAGAGGCAATGTTTCAATTCTACGAACGCCTTTTGTTGAGATTCCGACCAAAAGAAATTTTCTTTCGGTCCTCCCTAGGCGACTTGACTCAAGGGCCAAGTGATATGAGAGAATCCCAACACAAACCTACGGTAGAAATTAGCAAGACCCAGAAAGTTACGAAGCTCTGTTAGAGTGGTTGGGGCTGGCCAATCCCGAATGACTTGGATCTTGGTTGGATCCACATATACTCCCCCGTTCATCAACAATGTATCCCAGATACTGAACTTGGGTCATGCCAAAAGTGCACTTCTTCAAATTAGCACACAACATGTGTTGCTGCAGTGTTTGGAGGACCTATGGGATGTGGTGGAGGTGCTCTTCCCAAGTATGGCTAAATATCAGGATGTCATCCAAGTACACTACTACAAATGAGTTGGTGAATGGCCACAAGATGTCATCTATCAGCCTCATAAAGGTTACGGGAGCATTCTTCAACTTGAAAGGCATGACCAGCCATTCAAAAATGCCCTCCTTGGCTTTGAAGGCAGTATTCCACACATCAAAGGGTTATATTGGTACCTAGTGATACCTAGACTTCAAGTCAATCTTGCTAAAATATTTCGCCCCTTCTAGTTGGTCAAGAAGGTCATCAATCCGTGGAATCTGGTACCTATTCCAGATAGTGATCTTGTTCAGCACCTGATAGTCAATACAGAGACTCCAAGTCCCATCCTTCTTCTGCACCAATACGATCAAGCTCCCACAGGGCGATGAACTTAGCCGGATGTGACCATTATGCAAAAGCTCCTGAATTTGACTATTGATTTAATCATTCTCTAGAATAGAGAACCGATAGATCGGTCCATTGGGCAGTGGCGCGCCTGGGGTCATATCGATGGGGTGCGTGACCTAACAGTGTAGAGGCACCCCTGTGGGTGAGGTGAATATGTCCCAATAATCCTCCACGACCTCGTCCATTTGTTGTTGTCGTGCGGAGGAGCCCTGTCTGGAGGTCACAGCCACAATCTTCTTCTTGCCCTAGGGGCAGATCGTCAGGAAAACAAAATTCCCAGTTTTGGAAATGAGCTTACTACATTGTTTTGCAGTAACCAAAGAGATAGTGGCATGCGGTGGTACCTCTATTATCCTCTAAAACGTATTTCCCAAAGTAACAATAACAGCTCGAGGCCGGGACTCATACACAACATGTCACTTCCATAGTATGGTTGGCCTAATAATACATCACAAACATCAAGAGGAGAAATATCACATAATACCTCATATGTGAAGGGCTTGATGCTGTAGGGGAGGCGACACTATTGCCTGATGCGTAGATCTCGTCCTTGGTGAAGCCACCCGATGGTGTACGACAGTGGGTGTGTTATGGTTGGCAAGCCCAACCGCTTCACGACCTTTGTTGAAATAAGGTTATCTAGGCTCCCACTGTCGACAATGAACTATTCCGGGGAACCCTTTACCCACATCTGGGAATGGAAGAGATGCTCCTCCTCCTCTGGATCTTCCATTTCCTCCTTATGGATCTTTAGAGTAGCAAAAATGGCGTTGGGCTCTGCTTCAATAATTTTCTTCCCTTTGTCATTCCCCTTGTCGGGTTCTGATTTAGAGTCGGAGCATGCATCTGATTCAGAATCCCTCATCTCGGCCACCAGTGACTGCTTGGCCCAAAACTCACTTGTGTTGTGAGTGGAGCTCTTATGGAACTCACACCACTTTCCCATGTCCTTCTTCGGCTTCGTCGTGTTTTTCTTTTCTTGCGGCTTTGACAGGTTGTCTTGGGCCGCCATGCCTTGGATTTCTCCTTTTTTCTGCAGTTTGGGGGCACCTTTCCCTTTCTTTTGATTCATAGATCCAAAGTCTCGTTTCTTCTATTTGAATTTTTGCTCAATCTTGGCAGCATACCGGTATGTCGTACCAAGCAAGGATATGTCAAGGAACTCCATTTCCTCCTGAATGTATCAGTGCATACAACTACGATACTTCAACACCAAATGTTTCTATGAATCTTTGATACCCAACTTTGTGCGCAGGGTATGGAAGAAATTCTTCAGCTCATGCACATCTTAATCCCTTTTATGTTGCAGCATCATCCATTATATGTATTTTTCCTCATAGCTCCCCACGAGATAATATTGTTCCTTGATGGCATCTCGGAAATAATTCCAAGTGGGTATGGCCAAGAACAGAGAGGGTTTCCCCTCATCCTTTTTGTAGAAATTATACAATATGCATGTATACCTTGGATTCACCTAATCTAACAATATGCTAAAGTTAAATACTGAATCGCTTCTACAAATCTTTGCGGAATTAAAAACACAATCACCAATTACAATATCATGAAGAAACATCAATCACACACAACACAGATAATTTCTCGGGGAAAGATTACAGCTAAAAACACCACTATATTCTATTGTATATTATATCATGGATCATGAAACAATTACATACAAAACTCCAATCACAAGAGCTCTCAGTACATCATCTAATTGTCTCACACTGTCATACAAAAATTGGCAAATCACTTTCTCAATTTACTATCTCCAGACATCTTGCCTCCACTCTGCGATCCCTGCTAAAAGCAATCCCTGAATGAATGCAGTGTTGCCTGAATTGACAGCGCAATCCTCATGGGCACATCCAATGTGTGTTTGGTTGCATGTGTGCAACCGGATAATGTCACAACCGTTATTCAACTTCCCTTTCACCTATAACTCAACTGGGTCTCCACTGGATCTGTCATGCATGCAGTCAATAATAGTAAATATTCAGTTACATGTGAGACCACTGATTGTGAATTAATTAATAATTAATTCACTTGATCTATCACTAGTGTATCTTCAGTTACAACTAGCACAACTGAGTTTAACTCACTTAACTGAGTTAAGCTACTTTACAACTTTCACAACTGCACTTCCAACTCTGTTACTACTCGAATCACTCAGTTACAACTCAAGTCAACATGCATGTCCCATCAACCAACCTCTTAACTCGAAATTCACTTAGCTAATTGGTTTGCCACTCCAATTAACTATTTCCAAGTTCTCATTGAGAATAGATTATAGTTTATTTTCAGCCTAAATTAATGGATAATAAAGATACACATGCATCTATAAATAGACATGCTAGTCTATAAATAGATTATGCACATACATCTATAAATAGACATACACCTAAAAATAGCTTGAGGCCCCATCCTAGTGTAGGTGCTTAATTTTCACTAGGATATTCTTGTTGAATCTCAACGCTCCCTCTCAACAAGAAATGGATTATCCTTCACCTCGATCTTGTCTATATGGTATTCGAATTTTCTCCTGGTGAGCGCCCTCGTCAGAATATCTGCATCTTGATCTTCTGTGGGAATGTACTGAAGCAACATGATTCTCCTCTGCACACAATCTCTAAGATGATGGTACCAAATATCTATATGCTCTGATCTATCATGAAACACAAGATTAATCGAGAGTTTAATGCAACTCTGATTATCACAATGAATCATTGTCGAATCCATATGAGAACGAAACAAACCAACCAATATCTTTCTCATCCAAATAGCCTCACATGTAGATTGACTCGCTGCCATGTATTCTACTTCTGCTGAACTGAGTGCCACGGATCTCTGCTTCCTGTTGTACCAAGAAATAATTGTAGATCCAATGTTAAAGATCCCCCGTGATGTAATATTTCTGTCTGTTGGACTTCCAGCCCAATCTGCATTCGTGAAGCCATGCAACTTCACTCCATCTGTCTGTCTATAACATAAACCATACTCTGATGTGCCCCTCAGGTATCTCAGGACATGCTTCCTCGCCTTCCAAAAGAGCTTGGTAGGCTTAACCATAGCTTGACTCAGTTGGTTAACCGCATAGCAAATGTCTGGTCTCGTGTTCACTAGATACATTATTGAACCCATTAACTGTCGATAGACAGTAGCATCCACTACCTATCCAAAAGTAGCATCCTCTTTCCTCCAGTTTCCTAGAAGAGGAGTATCAATGGGTTTGCAACCCTCCATGTGAAACTTACCCAGTATCTCCTTTACATGCTTTCCTTGAGACACAAAAATTTCACCATCTCGCTGTCATATTTCCAATCCAAGGAAATAATGAAGGAGGCCCAAATCCTTCATTTCGAACTCCCTTGCAAGATCCTCCTTGCATGAGTGTATCAGATGCTCATCACTAGTCAATATTAAATCATCAACATAAAGAACAACGATTAAAATCTTACCCTCCGCCACAATCTGGTACAGGTTTTCATCTACTTCACTTTTGGTGAAGCCCAGTTTGGTGAAATAGCTGTCTATCCGAGTGTACCAAGCACGGGGTTCTTGCGTCAGCCCATACAACACTCTTTTGAATCGGCAGACATGCGACTCACTGTTGAAGATCTAAAAACCTTAATGATGCTCTATGTACATGTTGAGTCTCAAATCTGCATCTTTCTTATACACCTTTCCAAACCTTTTTCATTCACCTGGACCTTCTCAGTCACCAATATCATTGCATATTAATTGTAAAAGAGCATCTAAAATGGTTTTTAACTATGTTTTGTGTCTGCTGTTTGATTTATATTTTTGCTCATTTAGCTGCGGAATCTTGCCACTTTCCGCAGCTGCTGCAACTTTCCGCAGCCATTTTGTGAAATTCTATGTTGCAGGTGTCTTCAGGCAAATCGAGCCACATGGGCAAGTCAGAAATGATGTGGACATGGATCGTGTCCTATTGGCTCGGGCAAATTCACCTAAGGAGGCTGTGGTCAAAGGTGGCCAAGTGGAAGTCAACCGTAGAGTCCCACGGTGACAGGACTCTGTTTCTCATCACGTGAAGATTTGTATGACCGTTTCTAATTTACGGGAGACACATCAACACATGTACACGGCTCCATAAGCCGAATCCAACATCCACTCTTCATAGATTTACTCCTCACCGCGGTCATGATGTTGGATCTCTGGACGTGATGGTTCACGTGTCTCTATCAGCACAAACTTTAGGGAATTAGTTATATCACCTTTGTTATAAATAACGCGTTTTCATACGCATAATAGTTAGCCTCCATATAGCTTTGTAATGTAATTGCGTTGCCACTGTGCTGTAATATCATTTCTCTGTTATGACTACATTTTAATATATAAGAAGACTCTGTTTCCAAGCGTAATTAAAATTGTTTGAGAAGCTGTTACTGAGGCGTGCGAGATGCCTACTTTTCTGTTGAGTTGGTGCATTCTTTGTATAGTTTCTTGTTTTATTTCTTTTTAAGTTCATTGTGCCATAAGTCCTTCACGTGTTTATACACATTTTCCATCTTTCATGTATTATTTTATGCTTCATCTTTCTATTCATAATCTTTCATGTACTTTACATTTTACTTCATATAATCTTTCATGTTTTATGTTGTTGTTAAACGGTGATCTGTTCTTGTTTCAGATTACAATAGCCAGCCCGGGCACTTGCACATCTTTTTATAATGACTAATGACATGGAATCAATGTTGTCCTTCTGCTAATTTACTTTTCTTAGTTTTTGTTTAATTCCAGCACTGTTTGTTTATTCAGTCTTGCACATTTGCTTCAGTAGTTAGATTTAGATATATTAAATTGATCATGTCATTTTCAGTTACCTCCGAAAGCCATAGCTGGACTAATGGTGAGGTATTGAAGTATGAGTGTGTAGTTTGATATTAGTTTACTTTCTGCAAGTTAGAAATATTAAATTGCTCATGTCATTTTTAGTTACCTCCGAAAGCCATAGCTGGACTAATGGTGAGGGATTGAAGTATGAGTGTGTAGTTTGATATTAGTTTACTTTCTGCAAGTTAGAAATATTAAATTGCTCATGTCATTTTCAGTTACCTCTGAAAGCCATAGTTGGACTAATGGTGAGGGATTAGTATGAGTGTGATTGATATTGGTTTCTTTATAATTAGATATCAATTGCTCAAGTTGTTTATGGTTACCTCCGAAAGCCATAGCTGGACTAATGGTGAGGGATCAGAATATAAGTATTTTCAGTTACCTCCAAAAACTACATAATAGGACTAATGGTGATTGAATAAATTATGGTGTAACAGTTTTGATATTAGTTTACTTTTACGCAAGTTAGAAATATTAAATTATGTCATTTAAGGTTACCTCTCAAGCATAGGTGGACCTAATGGTAGAGGGATTGAATCGCAGGTGTGTAGTTTGATGTTAATTTGCTATGCAAGTTAGATATATTAAATTGCTCATGTCATTTTCAGTTACCTCCGAAAGCCACAGCTGGACTGATGGTGAGGGATTGAAGTATGAGTGTATAGTTTGATATTAGTTTCTTTTTCTGAAAATTAGATATCAGATTGCCCAAGTTGTTTATGGTTACCTCCGAAAGCCATAGCTGGACTAATGGCGAGGGATCAGAATATAAGTTGATGTAATTTGATTTAGATTTACTTTGTTGCAATTCTTGGATTTCTTTAAGCATAGTTTATTTTGTATTTGGACAGCAGCAAGGATAATGAGTTTCATGGATCAGTAGTTCACTGTTTGTTTGACTAGAATAGTGATGCAATTTCATTTTCTTTGAAGAATTAATTTTGTCATTGTGTGTTTTAAAATTCTTTTGAAGTTTGGAAAATCATTAGAAGGACATCATTGTCTTGAATATTTGTCTCCATACTTGTCTTTTAGAATTTCATAAAAATCTAAAAACGACAAAAAAGTAAGAGATAGGTTATCTTGCACATATAGTGCACCACACTTCATCAGCTTACGAATCCCGGATTGATAAATTAATGTAGCAATTTAGGACACACTAAATTGACCAAAAATTTTGGCGCCGTTGCCGGGGAAGTGTAACTAGGTAGCCAATTTCTTTAAAAAATAATAATAATAATAATAAAAGAAGAGAAAACTTGATAACTTCTTGAAGTATGCTGTCCTCTTGCACTTAGTGTGACCTGGAGGATCATAAAAGAGAGTTATTGGTTCAGTAATTTCTTAAGTATGATCTCTTCTTGCACCTAGTGTGACCTGGAAGATCAGAAAGAGAATTATTAGCCCAACTTTAAAAAAAACAAAAAAAAAATGACATGCATAGAGCAAGAGATTATAGGGGAAGGTTTACAGCTAAAGCCAAGAGTTCGATTTTGACAACTCCATCTTCTTCAAGGCATAGACAAGATTCACCACCATCTACCCCTAGCCTTAATATTTTTGGAATTCAAGGAGCAGCTGAATTAGAGGATTCTCCTATACCACCTACTAAATCTCATTTAGAAAAGGAAGAGACTCCCTCTCATCCTCCCTTGATAGAAGAACCAGAGGACTTTAAGGACTCTAAAGAAACTATCATGGCAGAGGAAATAATAGATGGATTCGGAGGTAGAGGTAGAGGTAGAGGAGAAGGAAACAATGGAGACAACAATGGTGAAGGTAATAATGGAAGAAATAGGGAAGGAGACAACTTGTTTGGATTCCCTATAGTTGATGAGGAAACTCATACAACGATGAAAAATATCTCACCATCTGTCCTCCCCAAATTTTATGGATTGCGAAGTGAGGATCTTGAAACATTTCTGTTTGAGTTTGAAGTCGTGTGCCGAACCTATGACTATATGGAAGACTCTCAAAAACTCAAACTGTTTCCTTCAACATTGAAGGGAGCTGCTTTGAAATAGTTCATGGGATTAGCCACTCAATCTATTAGGACTTGGAATGATATGAAACAAACATTTTTGGATAGATACTTGGACTATTGTATGCCCACCAATCACAAGGATGAGGTATTCAAAATGATGCAAAAAGAAGATGAAAATTTGGAAGATTTACTTGAAAGATTTCAATACAACTTAAAAAGAGCAAAGATGAGCAAATTAGATGATGAAACATTGAAAGCCCTCATGTTAAAAGCCATTAGAGATGAATGGATAGATATTTTAAACATGATGGGGAAAGGAGACATTTCTCAACTTCCACTTCGTGACATAACAGAACTATGTGTCCATCTCTCAAGAGGAAAATCTAAAACAGGAAAAGGGCTTAGGGATCCTTCTCTTATTAGGGCTAACAAATCTGCAACTGGATCAGTAAGTAGGGCAGAGATTGGTAATATGCTTGATGAGTTCAAAACTGATATCTTAGGGAGCCTTAGTGAGCAACTAGACACCCTTAAAATCCAAAACAAGCAGAAAGCAGAAACAGATGCTTTAGCCATCTTTTGTCCGAAATGTAGGAAGAAACATGCTTTAAGGGAATGTCCCTTGGATGCAAAAGTTGTAGAAACATGTATAATTTTCTCAGAGAATCATGAGATCAAGGATTGTCCTTCAATTCCTGGACTCAAAGTTGTCTTTCAAGAAGACCCAAATTCAGTAGAATCTCTCTGTTTTGTTGCAAGAAGACCTTGGCAGGGACAACAAACTCAAGGGTTTAACAACCCTATGAATCTTCAAACCCCACCAAATTGGAATCCTTGGCAACAACCATGGCCCCAACATCAAAATCCATATCAGCCATGGGTACAAGGAATGCAAAATCCTTATGGGAGATTTGCTCAATTTTATCAATATCCTCCATCTTTTCAAAATCAACAAGCTCCACAACTTCCAAACCCAAATCCACAACTTTCATTGCCATTTCCAAAACAACAACCTTCTCAACAAAATCCAAATCCTCAACTCATGCTCCCATACCAACAAAAGACAAATCAACTTCCAGCTCAGCCATTGCCAAATCCTAACAATAAAAATCCTCGGAATACTTACATGGTAGAAGGACAACAATTTCCTACCTATATGATTGTTCCTCTCAACGATGTACAACTCAGATCTGGTAGAGTTTTAGAAAAACCTTCTATAGATGACCTAGAGCAGGATACCTCTGAGGAGGACTCTCTTGAAGCCAATAAGGGTTCTGAGGAAGTATCTCTTCAAAACTCAAATATTCAAAAAGAGAAAGAAAAGTTAACACCCACAACTCCTATAGTTGAGCAACCTGCATCTTCATCTACACCTCCTTTTCCTAAAAGACTACAAATTGACAAGGGGGTGGAAAAACAAATCTTGTTGCCTAACTATGATTTTCTAGATGAATTGAAGAATGTTTGTATCAAGATTCCCTTGCTACAAGCCATTCGAGAGATTCCTATTCTAGCAAAAACAATAAAGGAGTTGAGTTTCAAAAGACCAAGAAGGAAACTAAAAGACACAAGAAGAATCCACCTAGTAGGAAAAATTGCAAATATTATGATGGGAAAAATTACCATGCAGAAGTATGTAGATCCAGGAATTCCAATTATCAAGACACATATAAATGGGATAGAAATTCCAAACACATTGATTGACTTAGGGGCTGCTATTAACATTATGAGTAAACAGACTATGTACCAGCTAAAACTTCCTAACCTTCTTTTTACACCTACTTTACTGCAACTTGCAGATTGATCAATTATTAAACCAGATGGTGTATTAGAAGATATTTCAGTCTCCTTAGATTCTTGGAAATATCCAGTAGATTTTATGATTTTGACTCCCAAGAGTAATCTAGGAGGGCACCCACTTATCTTAGGAAGACCTTGGCTAGCCACAGCTGATGCTTTTATTAGTTGTAGATCTGGGGACATGTACATTTCTAATGGTAATTTGACAAAGAAATTCAATTTGTATCCTCCAGAAAAAGCAATTACAGAAATAGGAGACAATGAATGGGTCGATGATGAGGACATTATACAACCTGTCTTTACCATTTCTGAAATCAGTGAGGATAGTCAAATTTTGAACACATTAGAAAATTTTGAGACATCTTCAGAATATGACCCCACACAATTTCAGTTGGAATCTAACATAGAATATTTATCATCAAGACAAATGTCTCTTTACTCTATGGAAGAGTTTGGTAGTTCTACCATTGAGATTTTTCCAGGGAAAACATTGAATATCAACAAAAATTTGGAAAAGTCACAACAAGAAGAACTAATCAAAATCTTGCAAAAACATTCTACTGCATTTGCATGGGAGTATACTGACATGAAAGGTATTGATCCTAAGACTTGCATCCATCATATCTATATTGAGGAAAACAGTAGACCAATCAGACAACCTCAAAGAAGGATGAATCCAAATCTTAGGGAGATAGTAAAAGAAGAGCTCCAAAAACTTCTCAATGTAAACTTCATTTATCCAATTTCAGATAGCCGATGGGTTTCTCCTTTGGTTATAGTACCTAAAAAGAATGGTAAATGGAGGGTATGCATTGATTACGGGGAATTGAACAAAGCAACTTTGAAGGATCACTTTCCTTTGCCTTTTATTGATCAGGTATTAGATACATTAGCAGGTAAAAAGTACTTTTCATTTTTGGATGGTTTTAGTGGCTATAATCAAATTCGGGTAGCACCTGAAGATCAAGATAAGACCACATTTACTTGTCCATGGGGAACTTTTGCCTACCGAGTGCTTCCTTTTGGGTTATGTAATGCACGAGCAACATTCCAAAGAGCAGTACTAGGAATTTTTTCTGATCTAATCCATGATTGTGTAGAGGTTTATATGGATGATTTTACAGTTTATGGTAATTCATTTGAAGAGTCATTAGAAAATTTGGAAAAAGTTCTTATAAGATGTAAAGAAACAAACCTTTCATTAAGCCATGAAAAATGCTTTATGATGTTTACTAAAGGGATTGTTTTGGGACATCATATTTCATGAGATGGGATTAAGGTTGATAGATCAAAAGTTGAAGTCATCTCCAAGTTACCTATTCCAAATTGTCAAAGAGATGTTAGAAGTTTTCTAGGATTTACTGGTTACTATAGAAGATTTATAGAAAAATTCACTAAAATAGCATCTCCACTCTTCAAATTACTTACAAAAGACTGTGAATTTAAATGGGATCCTGATTGTCAATCAGCCTTTGAAACTTTGAAAACAAGAATATCTGAAGCACCTATCTTGAGAGGACCAAATTGGAAACTCCCTTTCCATATTTCTACGGATGCTTTAGATATAGCTCTAGGAGCTGTGTTGGGTCAAAAGATTTAGTTCCTTATGCCATTTATTATACCAGTAAAAATTTGACTCCCACAGAGTTGAACTATACTGTGACTGAAAAAGAGTTTTTAGCTGTTGTTCATGCAATTAATAAGTTTAGAAATTACATAACAGGCTATGAAACTTTTATTCATACTGACCATTCTGCAATTAGATGTTTAATGAACAAACCTGTTACTAATGGCAGAGTGACAAGATGGCTCTTACTTTTGCAAGAATTCAATATTACTGTGTTGGATAGACCAGGGAAACAAAATACAGTAGCTGATTTCTTGTCTAGGATTCAGAATACTAAAGAAGATTCTCCTGTAGAGGATAAGTTTCCTGATGAATACTTGTTTGCGGTAACTATTAAGACTCCTTGGTATGCAGATATTGCTAACTATTTGGTTACAGGGAAACTACCTTCACATTTATTTCCAAGTGAAAAACGAAAAATTATTCGGGAGAGTTCAAAATATTCATGGATTTCTAACGAATTGTTTAAAACAGGGCCAGATCTTGTGATCAGAAGATGTGTCAGGGAAGATGAAATGCCTGATATTCTTAAGGCATGTCATGATGAACGATGCGGCGGACACTTTGCAGACAAAAGGACGGCCTATAAAATCCTCTCTTTAGGATATTATTGGCCTTCCCTCTTCAAAGATGCAAAACAATATGTCAAAAGGTGTGACAGCTGCCAAAGAGTGGGGAAACCTACCCTTTCAAATGAAATGCCATTGCAAACACAGGTACTCATTGAACCCTTTGAAAAATGGGCTTTAGATTTCATAGGACCTATTAATCCACCATCTAAGCAAAATAAGTATATATTGGTTTGTACTGATTATGTTACTAAATGGGTGGAAGCCAAAGCATTAGTATCTGCTACTGAAAATTCAGTTGTTCATTTTCTTTATGAGGATATTTTTACTCGCTTTGGTGTTCCAAGAGAAATTGTGACAGATCAAGGAAGCCAATTCACATCCAACCTGGTGGAGAAGTTGATGGAAGAATACAAAATCAAGTGTAGAAGATCTACTCCTTACCATCCGAAAGCAAATGGTCAAGTGGAGTCTACAAACAAAGTTCTTGAAAGTATCATCACCAAAACTATTCATCTACATAGAAGAGATTGGGCAGAAAGGCTTCCTGAAGCCTTGTGGGCCTACAGAACTACATGGAGAAATACAACAGGACATTCTCCCTATGAACTTGTTTATGGGAAGGAAGTCCTACTCCCCATTGAGTTCCAATTCAAGACCTTCAAGATAGCAGTTCAGTTGGGGATGGACTTATCAGAAGCCCAAAAGCATAGAATGGAGCAGTTGAATGAGCTAGATGAGATCAGACAAGAAGCAATTCTAAGAACTGATCTAGTTCAATATCAAAGAGCTAAATGGCATGACAAGTATATCAAAGAAAATAAGTTTCAAGAAGGAGATTGGGCATTGTTATTTGATTCCAAGTTTAAAGATTTTCAAGGAAAATTTCGGACTCATTGGCTTGGGCCATATGAGATTGACAAGATCTTTAGCAATGGAGCGGTAAGAATCAAGACCATTGATGAGTTTCAAACTCCTCTTATTGTGAATGGCCACGGAAATGGCCATAGATTAAAAGTCTATCATAAGCCACTCTCAAAAGAGGAATTTGTCAAAATGTTTCAAGAAAATTCTGCAATCAGGCTGGTACAGAAGAATTCTTCTTCTCCACCAGCCTAGCTTTTGTTCTTTTCAGTTAAAAAAAAAAAAAAAAAAAAATTGTTGTATAAGCCTGAAAACCAATCATTGATTGGCAGTCTTATACAGAAAATGTAGGGTGAAAATCAGGAACACCTAACACCCTATATTTTCCAAAAAAAAAATCTCTCTTTCATTTCACAAGTTTTGTGACCACCCACTCCATTCCATTCCACTTCATTTCACTCCACTTCATTCCATTTCACTTCATTTTATCTATTTCATTCCATTTCATCAATAAAATTCTCTTTCATGACTATTTCCATTTAGTCAATTGTCATCCGTTCATTTCCATTCACCCAAATAATAGCTGTGTCAGTTTCCGCAGCTGACATCTGTTTCCGCAGCTGACACCAGTTTCCGCAGCCAGAAGCAGATTCCGCAGCTACCACTCTGTTTTTCAAAAGAATGTACAGCCAGATGTTATTTCCATAATCATGAAATAAAATGTAGGTATGAGGACCAATTATGAAGACATGGGGCATTCAAGATATCAATGAGGAGCAACTAATTGAAGACCAAGGAAAAATGGCAAGAATTCCAAGGTATGAGTAAAAATTTATTTCAAATAGAATTTAAGCACATTTTTATATAGTTATAAACCATAAGCTCCATTATGTGCAATGATTGTATTGAAAAACTCCGTAACCACTCCATGATCTCTGTACAATCCTCCCACAATCCTTGCATTCATTCTCAAACGGTCCCATAATTAAACCTCTGATCTTCACTCAAACTCCGATACTCCACCTGTGATGAAGAAACGTAGTTGATTTGACTACGGCTTCTTTCAGCCGCATGAAATCCGTAGCCGTTGTATAAACGTGCCTACATTTACTTTGCAGCCACTAAATTTTAAACACTGCCGGATGTGTTATACTCCTCCTATTGTTCTATTAATCTCACAGCCGCATTTCCGCCGTGCTCACGTAACCCTTCTCTGTTCCGCTTCACCCCATTTCGTTATCTGTTACGCTACAGTCTGTATACCCATTCTCTGATATCTACCTACAGTCATCGTGCTCATTTCCGTTCATTCAGCCGTCCTACTTCCATTGAACACTCCTCACGCAGGCAAGTTTTTGAGAGCAGAAAGAAGGATGGGTAAATTATTGAGAGCAGAACCAGAGGGACCTAAATTCATGGAAGGATACCCGCAAGTCAGGGATATATTGAAGAAGGCAAAGTGACTGCGGTTTATCCAAAAGTTTAGAGGCTACCATAAAGAGGTGACAAAAGCTTTTGCAAGGTCTTTCAATGGCCTGGAGGTAGAGATTGGAGACCTTAAGTTTACGGTGAATGAGGCATCTATAGCATCTGCCACAGAACTTCCTCAAGAGGGTGAAGGTTGGTTTAAGAACAAAAGCATTAGTGATGAAGCCTGGAGAATAATTCTACATAACCCAGGTATGGATGTAACTATTTTTAAAAGAGGAATTCCTGTTCATGCTTTGAAAGAGGAATGGACTACTTTGCTGCTAGTTGCTCAAAAATTTATCACCTGTGAGGGCCGTTTTGGGTCAATGTATATGTACCATACCAGATTGCTGATGAATTTTCTAGATAACCAGACCCTCAATCTGCCATACTTTTGATTAAATAATTTGAAGAAGATGTCTGTGACTGTTCAGAAGAATTTAGGGGATGTAGAACCACATCTATATCACCATGGTCTTGTGAAAATTTTGATTGAAAAACAGTTAAAAGAGAACAAGGACACATGGGAACAATTTTTGATCAGAAATTTCTTTGAATAACCCCAAGAAATTCCTGAAGGTAGCACATCAAGAAGGAGTAGGAGAAAAAGAACAAATGATGAAACTCAAAGTACTCCTACTACTACAATTGAAAGAACTATTAGGGAAGAGAGACTGTCAAAAAGGAAGAAGAAAGAAACCAAGGGTAAAAAGCCAATAACATCAAAAGAGAGAAAAAGTATTGAGGCTATGCTTCAAACCCCTTCTTCCGAAGAAGATCATCAAGTGTTATCTGAGAGACTATTTCACCTTCAAGAACAGTCATCTATGGCCAAGAAGAAAGGGAAAGGAAAACAAAAGCAAAAAGACAGTGGTCCACAGCGTGTGAGAAGAAGTTCCAGGCTTAAGGGGAAGTTGAGGAAAACGTAAACGAAAGGACCCCATTTTATTGATTTGGGAGAAGAAACATCTGAACAATCCCCAGCTGACCATAGTCCATCTCACTCTCAGTCAGACAGTGAACCTAGTTCATTTCATTCTCAGTCAAACATTGAACATAGTCCATCCCATTCTCAGCCAGACGTTGATGTGAGCCCTTCTCAGCCAGATTTTGAAGACAACTCTCCTCCACGGCATTTTGGGGACAGCCCAATAAAAACGACACCTGATATAGACCCAAAGCAACAAGATGTATATGATTATATAGAATCTTTAGAAAAAGCAGCTACGGGTCCCAGTACTTCGTCCACTCAGCGTCACACAGCACAAGATGATCTAGTCCAATCACTGAAACAAGAAGTCTTTGAGCTAGAGTTTTTAAATAGACACATTAAAAATGAAAATGAGACATTGAAGGAATAAAGAAAACTGGACAAGATCATTCATGACAATAACATGTTACATCTGGGACTATGGCAGAAAAAGAACAGAAAATTGAAAAAGAAATGCCAGAAGTTAAGTAGAGCATTGGTTAATATCAAATTCAGGTGCTTGATGAAGAAGCCCAGGATGTTAGCAGCACCAAGGAAGAGGAGGAGAGGACTCGATGTACTGGTTGAAGTGTCAAGGCATATGAATTGAAGAAGGATTATCCAAATTTTGGTTGCATGAGGACATGCAACACCTTCACAGTGGGGGTATGTTGAGTCTCAAATCTGCATCTTTCTTATACACCTTTCCAAACCTTTTTCATTCACCTGGACCTTCTCAGTCACCAATATCATTGCATATTAATTGTAAAAGAGCATCTAAAATGGTTTTTAACTATGTTTTGTGTCTGCTGTTTGATTTATATTTTTGCTCATTTAGCTGCGGAATCTTGCCACTTTCCGCAGCTGCTGCAACTTTCCGCAGCCATTTTGTGAAAGTCTATGTTGCAGGTGTCTTCAGGAAATTCAAGCCACATGGGCAAGTCAAAAATGATGTGGACATGGATCGTGTCCTATTGGCTCGGGAAAATTCACCCAAGGAGGCTGTGGTCAAAGGTGGCCAAGTGGAAGTCAACTGTAGAGTCCCACGGTGACAGGACTCTGTTTCTCACCACGTGAAGATTTGTATGACCGTTTCTAATTTACGGGAGACACATCAACACCTGTACACGGCTCCATAAGTCGAATCCAACATCCACTCTTCATAGATTTACTCCTCACCGCGGCCATGATGCTGGATCTCTGGACGTGATGGTTCACGTGTCTCTATCAGCACAAAATTTAGGGAATTAGTTATATCACCTTTGTTATAAATAACGTGTTTTCATACGCATAATAGTTAGCCTCCATATAGCTCTGTAATGTAATTGCGTTGCCACTGTGCTGTAATATCATTTCTCTGTTATGACTGCATTTTAATATATAAGAAGACTCTGTTTCCAAGCGTAATTCGTATTTGAAGGCTGTTGCCCGAGGCTAGTGCAGAGGGCCCCTGCACACGCTGAGGTTTTGTGCATTACTGTATAGTTTCTTGTTTTATTTCTTTAAGTTCATTGTGCCATAAGTCATTCACGTTTTTATACATTGCATCTTTCATGGTATTTATGCTTCATCTCTGTTCATAATCTTTCATGCTTTACATTTTACTTCTGTCCATAATCTTTCATGTTTTATGTTGTTGTTAATTGATCAGTGTTCTTGTTTCAGATTACAAATAGGTAGCCCGGGCATTTGCATATCTTTTGACTAATGACATAGAATCAATATTGTTCTGCTGCTAATTTACTTTTCTTAGTTTTTGTTTAATTCCAGTACTGCTTTGTTTATTTCAGTCTTGCACATTTGCTTCAGTAGTTAGATTTAGATATATTAAATTGCTCATGTCATTTTCAGTTACATCCGAAAGCCATAGCTGGACTAATGGTGAGGGATTGAATTATGAGTGTGTAGTTTGATATTAGTTTACTTTCTGCAAGTTAGAAATATTAAATTTCTCATGTCATTTTCAGTTACCTCCGAAAGCCATAGCTAGACTAATGGTGAGGGATTGAATTATGAGTGTGTAGTTTGATATTAGTTTACTTTCTGCAAGTTAGAAATATTAAATTGCTCATGTCATTTTCAGTTACCTCCGAAAGCCATAGCTGGACTAATGGTGAGGGATTGAAGTATGAGTGTGTAGTTTGATATTAGTTTCTTTTTCTGCAAATTAGATATCAGGTTGCTCAAGTTGTTTATGGTTACCTCTGAAAGCCATAGCTGGACTAATGGTGAGGGATCAGAATATAAGTTGATGTAAATTGATTTAGATTTACTTTGTTGCAATTCTTGGATTTCTTTAAGCATAGTTTCTTTTTGTATTTGGACAGCAGCAAGGATAATGAGTTTCATGATCAGTAGTTCACTGTTTGTTTGACTAGAATAGTGATGCAATTTCATTTTCTTTGAAGAATTAATTTTGTCATTGTGTGTTTTAAAATTCTTTTGAAGTTTGGAAAATCATTAGAATGACATCATTGTCTTGAATATTTGTCTCCATACTTGTCTTTTATAATTTCATAAAAATCCAAAAACGACAAAAAAGTAAGAGATAGGTTATCTTGCACATATAGTGTGCCACACTTCATCAGCTTATGAATCCCGGATTGATAAATTAATGTAGCAATTTAGGACACACTAAATTGACCAAACAGTACACCTCTTCCTCAATGATCCCATTGAGAAACAAAGTTTTCACATACATCTGATGAATGCACCAGCCCATCTGCACTGAGAGAGCAAGGATGGATCTTATGGAAGAATACCTTGCGATAGGTGAAAACGTCTCTTCATAATCTATCCCCTCAATCTGTGAGAAGCCCCTAGCCACAAATCTGGCCTTGTATTTCTCCACACTCCCATCAGCAGCTTGCTTTACCTTGTAGATCCATCTCAAACCTACCACTGATTTATCAACTAGCCTTGGAACAATTTTTGAAGCACTGTTTTTCACAATGGAGTCATACTCCACCATTGCATCAACCCAAGTGGGATGTTGCACTGCTTCCTGAAAGGAACATGGTTCAGTCAGAATACATTTTCTCATGAGAGCCATGTATCCAGTAAATCGGTCAGGAGATTGTCTCTATCTGCAATTTGAAGTAGGGGCTCCTACATTCTCTACAGCATCAAGTCTCTGCTTATCAGCTTACGTGGTGCGCTTTCTGCCATTTCTGATAGATGGCTCTGCATGAGTGGCTTCCTCCACTCCATGAGCCTCCTCCTGTGGATGATCCACATCTGGAGACTCATCTTTGGGAACCAACAGTTCCTCATTCACATGCAAATCTATCTCCCTCTCGAGTGACAACTGCATGGCTTTCCTCTCATCAAATTTTTAATCCCGTCGCACAACAATCATTCTATTGTTTGGAAAATACACACAATAATTATGGGGTGTTTCTGTGTAACCCAAAAAAATCCCAACTTCAGCAGTCGACTCCAGCTTCTTTTTGGCATCCTTGGTCACATGCACATGAACAAATGAGCCAAAAATATTAAAGTGTGAAACATTCGGTTTCTTACCATTGAAAGCTTCTTCAAGTGTACTCATGCCAAGTACTCTATGAGGACAACGATTTTGCACATAAACCGTAGTGTTGCATGCTTCCACCCACAAATGCATTGGTAGGACCTGATCATGCAACATCGCTCGTGATGCACCCACAATCGTTTTGTTCTTCCTCTTCACGACCCCATTCTATTGTGGTTTATGAGGCACTACAAGTTCTCTTCAAATTCCTTCTTTGCTACAGAAGTTCTTGAATTCATTAGAGATGTATTCTCCACCATTATCACTCCTAAGAGCCTTCACTTGCTTCCCTGACTCTTTCTCCACCAATGCCTTAAACTCATAAAACTTATAGAATGTTTGATCTTTCTTCTGCATGAAGAAGATCCAGCATTTATGAGAAAAATCATCAACAAATATTACATAATACTTATGTTTTGTTGTTGAAGCAACCGAGAATGGTCCACACATGTCTGTGTGAACTCTCTCAAGGATCCCCGAAGCACAGTTCTCCTTCTCATGAAAGGTGGATTTTACATACTTCCCCATGGTGCAACCCTTGCACTGATCTAACTAAGCAAGTGTTCCCATTGGAAGTCTAGTAGATATTTGCTGCATGACTTTCAAGGCTCCATGATGAAGATGGCCCAATCGCCTGTGCCATAATTCGCCCTCATCCTGGCTCATCATTTTCTCTGCCTTGCCCATCATAGCAGTGTAGCCATCTACCTCCAGCTTGTAGATATTCTTAACTCGAATCCCTATCCTCTTGGCTTGACCCGTTTTTTATGTCGTAGGAAAGCTTTTCCATCACTAAAAACAACGTCATAACCTCTGTCCTGCAACATTGTGACTGAGACCAAATTTTTCTTCATACCTGGTGCTTGCATAACATCTTTTAATTGAAATGGTTTACCTGACTCCCTCTGAAAGGTAATGGTACCAATCCTGGTAGCATTGTATCATCCATCGTCACACATCTCAATATGCATTTGGAGATCTTTCTCCTCAAAGTCACTGAAAAGTTCCTTATCTCCCATCATGTGAAAGGAAGTGCCACTATCCAAATACCACACCGATCCCAATGCACCATGAAATCAAGGAGAATTCAAGCTCAAATTGCGATGCAAGGGCCTCACCAGTTGCAACTCCAACAGCCTTCTTATTCTTCTTCTTTTGTGGACAGTTAGTAGCAAAATGCCCATGTTCTTGACAGTGAAAACACTTCACCTTGGACATGTCCTGCTTCTTGCCTTTAGACTCGGATTTAGAATGGAATTTCTTCCCCTTCCCCTTCCACTTCTTTTCCTTGGCAGACAAAGCAAAATCCTCTTCATCATCATGATTTGATGAAGAGCCATCTCTGGTGTTCCGCCTGAACTCCTCCTGCACCAGATCCGACCACAATCGTTCTCAATATGGCAATTTTTACCGTCCGTTGACAGAGTCTTCATAATTGTGCCAACTCTTAGGAAGTCCCAAGAGATCCAAACTCACAAAATCATCATCAATTACTTTTATTCCCACACTCCCTAGTTCATCCAAACATTGGACAAACTTTTTGAGATACTTTGGAATGGTGTCGCCCTTTTCCATCTTGATATTTATGAGTTTATCTTTGAGCGCTAATTTCCTATGGTCGTTGTTTCTTTGGAATAGATCCGTCAAATCCTTCCACATATCATATGGTGTGTCTTTCCCATGGAGGCTTGAGACAATGTGGTCTCGTACTCCCTCCAACACAATCCTCCTCGCCTTTGCCACTTTCTTTTTCCATGCATCAAGATTGGCAGCATCTGCATCATCTGGCTTAGGAACATATTTTTCAATGAATTCCTTCAAGCCATTGTCTTCGAGCACCACCTCCATCCTTTCCTTCCAAGCAATGCAGTTCGAGTTGCCCTCGAGTGCATACTCTAACCTCAAGCCATTGAAATCCATTTGGATCTTGAATCAGCTATAGCACCAAGAAAGTATTTCTGCAAATTTGAATTCAATCCACCAACAAACTCAACTTCTGCTTCACTTCTACAATTTCCTGTGCTCTAATACCATGTAGAAATTATACAATATGCATGTATATCTTGGATTCACTCCATCTAGCAATATGATAAAGTTAAATACTCAATCGCTTCTACAAAAAATTTTGGAATTAAAAACACAATCGCCAATTACAATATCATGAAGAAAGATCAATCACACACAACACAAATAATTTCCCGGGGAAAGCTTACAGCTAAAAACCCCACTACCTTCTATTGTATATTATATCATGGATCATCATGAAAACTTTCCCTTTCTTTGCAGATGACACCTTTTGGAGTAAATACTGAAGAGGAGAAGGCGATGGTTGAAACCGTAGCTGTCAGGATGGGTTGAGCCCGAGATTGCAGATGCCAAGGGGCTGTTGCAGTCTGCAAACAGCTCCCAACAAGAGGGTCCCTTGGAGGAGGGAGGATGGCAGCACGGATGGGGAATGGGTGGCGAGAACGGCAGACTTTGGGATGTGTGTCGTTACGGCTACGGTTGTAGGGGGTCATTTTCACGCACAGGGTTAAGTACTCTATCCGAGTTACTGCCCGTATTTTTACTTTCTCATGGTTTGTTATTCATCTGAAAATGGAAATATTTGTAAATGCTCTGCAAATTATCCATTTCCATTTAATTAAGTGTGCAAAATGTTCTCCATGAGTTGCAGGTTAAATAAAATGTTTTTGGTAAGGTTTATGAGTCTTATGTGTGAGGTTTTGTTATTTAAATTTAATTTTTAACATATCATATCAAAAATACAAAGCAGATAAACCTCACCATAACATACACAGCAAACTGATGAGGCAGTTCACCCCTCTTGGGCTACATCTTTCGGGTCCAAGGCTCCCAATGGGCATGTCCTTGCTCTATTAAGTTGCTTAAAATGGTTATACAGACAAAAATATGCCTAAACAGGAAAAAAAAGCTACGAAATTGACTTCAAAAGACAGAAATAAGCTAAAAATGGCTTTTATTTCACCTTAAACAGTGAATTACAACCAAAAACAGCTCCATTTCCCTTATGGCCCTGATGGCTCTCCAAGATTCCCTTAAAAAAAATGGTTGTAGAACACCTCTGTTCACTCGAAAACCTGTCCCAAACTCTACAGAATGCTAAAGAAAGCCAAAATTGACCAAAATTTCATCCAAATTGGTCCAATATTGAAGAAGTTATGACAAAAACTAACTTTTGCCCAATGTCAATTGAAAACCCCACTACATGTGGGCTAACTGCAGTTAACTGGAGTTAATTTTGGTGAAAGGCACAAAATCTGGGCGCGCCCTCCAGATTCGGTGAAACCGTTTATGTTGGCAATAAACATATGTGGTGGCGGTCACATCATGCCTTTGCCCAAACGCCACCTAAACCGCATGTTTAAACAACCGTTAATCAAACCACGTATTAAACAACCGTGGCATAAAAATTTTGGGACCATCACATGTTTGAAGTTTATGTTAACTACCCAAACAACCCGCAGAGGTTAAGGCCATCAAAACATGGTTCATGCATCGGTAATGTGACCTTCGGGCTAGCCCCTTTTCCATCCACCGATTTGAAATTCAAAACTTAAATATGATTTTGCTTCCACCATAGTGAAGAGACAAGTGATAGGCGGGCTAGTCGGGCGCTATGTTGTTTGCGGGTAGGTCCAGGGTTCAAAACCCGAAAGTTGCAAAAAAAATTATAAACCCATTTCTACACGGCCGGGGGCCACGTGGCAGCTCCTAATTCGTTCGCCCCAAAACAAGTCAACCCAACATCAAATAAGAACTTGCCACTTGTCCATCCTTCATTCGCCCAAATGGAATATTCCAAAGAATATTCTAGGGAATATTTCAAGGAATATTCTTTTTTTAATAATTCCAAAGTCAAAAGTCAACTTTGGTCAACTGGATTTTTGAAGGATACTGGAGACTTCAAACCTGCATAACTTTCACATACGATGTCAAATTTGAGTGCCGTTCATGGTGCCAGAATCATAGCGACGAGGCCTTTTCGATCATTCAGGTTGCAACCAATTCTAAGCAGTTCCATTTTTTTAGCATTTTTTCAACTTGGACCTAAGCTCCTGATCACACCTCCCAAATGGGAAGCTTTTGGACCCCAAAAGCTCACTAAAATACTAAAAATTATTTGTACAGAAACTAATATTACTACACCCTCTTCTCTTCAGCCTCAAAACACTTGCCCTGCATGGCTAATGACTTTGAACCACTACTAGAAAGAAATTCACACTTCCCTTCCTCGATGCTTGTCCTCCTGTCAAGAGCTGCCTTTCTTGCACTCACTCAGAAAATTTATGGCGAGAAATTTTGCAAAATAAATCTAAACATCGTTGCCTTGATCAATGATCCAAGGTGGCTCATACATAATTCGTACAACATGCGACATCAACAGCAAGTTGTCATAAAATGTTCTATACAATTGACACAAAATCAATGTAAAAAGTGTGCAACACAATCGACACAAGTCAACAAATATGTGTGACACAATCGACACAAGTCGATAAAAAACATGATACATCTTGAAAAACACATGTGCATGTATCAATGTACAATGAACTTATTTACAGTTCGCTATTTACACATACATCTTCCATGCATAAGTACACCTTAAACTCTTCCTTTCAAGTACCAACAAGTACATAATCCCAAAAACATGTGGGTGACTATAAGAGCTGAACTAAAAGATATTGCTGCAATATAAGTGAGTATCATACTCATTTTTTACACCTCCACGGCGAAAATTTGCAACAACAAATAAATTCCTTCAACTGAACCGAATTTATATGTTGCATCAAACTTTTCAACAGAAATATATGCATACAACCAAAATGTGCATGTACAAAAGAGTATTTATTACTGTGTTAAGAAGTCCATCCACTTCTTTCTAAGCCACCTCCATGGCAAATTTTGCTACTGCAACACTTCTTCATGTGAATCTTCCATTTTCACATCGATAATGGAATCCATAGTTCCACTTGTGCCAATCTTCATGTCCTCTTGCTGCATGTGCCTTAGATGACCAGCTGGATGCAAAGTCCAACAATGGGAGACATCATGTCCCTTCTTTTGGAAATATGTGCAACACTTGTGCACCTTCCTTGAAATTTGTATTTATCTCATCTGCTTCCTGTATGCTTTCTTCTTCATCCAGCATCTCGAAACATGATGATTAAATTGACCACAAAATGTACAGCAAAAATTTCTTCCATTTAAGCATGTAAAATTATCATTCTTTGCAGAAACACGATCAAATTGATCATGAGAATATTTATACCTCTTGTGTTGCTTCAAATGTTCATCCTTTTTGTCTTCATGAGAAGATGAACTGGTAGAGGCTACAACTTTCATTTTTTTACTAACATCACCGTTTTTGTCTTGAGAACTGTCTGAACTTGCATGCATGCCATAAGCTGCATGTCTACCCTCTTCTTGCTGCAACAAAGGCTTAAAGCAATGGCAATCATCTTTGAAACAAATTTGACATATTTTCATCTTAGGACTTGGAATAAAGGTTCTCTTTAGATTAGCATCACATGCCTTCAAATATTTGGAATCTTCGCCATTAAACTGCACATAACCAAGGCCAAGATTCTTGGGTCATTCCTATCATTCCTCAATAAGAACAGGTTCAACCATGCCTTGTGCATGCTTACCTAACCCCTTGCCTTCATAGCCCATTTTAATCATTAATTTGGACCCTATTCCTCTTGTATGTTTTTCGAAAGAACCAACACACCTTTCTAAAGAGGAAACTGAAGACAAGTTAGAATGGATTACCTCTTCCTCATGTATTTTCTTGGTCAAAGCCTCTTGGGCTTGATGGAGTTGCCTCTCCATATCATGCAATTTTTGAATAATCTCTTCCTTTTCTTCCTTCATGGAAAAAAACTGTTCACGAAGTTCAGTACTTTCTCTTTTGTCCTCAAACAAAGTCTATACCATATCCTTCAATATAATAAATTCATGCTTCATATGATCATTGAAGAATCTTGTGAAGGAGGAAAATTCACTTGTAGAAGTTGTCATTATGATGTTAATGAACAAATTAACTTCAACAAAGTTCTCAAATATTTTCAAAACAAATGACAAAGCTTTTTTAACCAAATGTCTTTACAGTTTTTAGCCATGAGTAAATTTTTGTCATAGCAAATGATGGCTAAAACGGGTCTTGAGCCTTCAAGAGATTATTTTCACAGAAAATTTCTCATTCTGGAAGCCTTCTGGTGCTTTCTAACTTAAGAGTGATCTTCACTGCTGTTTCATTCAAAAAATCCACCAAGAAACCCTATTGATATCAAAATAGACTGTTTTTTAGGCCATTTTCCATCATTTTCTAAGCCTATTTCATTCATTTTTCCCTTTTATTTATTCTTCATTTTCCTCTGAAAATCCCTTTTTCTCCTTCTCATTTACCCTTCATTTTCTAAAAAATCCTTCAACAACCCCTTTTAAACCTATAAAAAACACCTTTTTAATGGTTTAAACTACCCTATTTTACCTATCGGAACCTCAAAAAACACTAAAAAACCCCTCTTTTGGCCTAAAAATGCGCCCTTTTATATACAGGCTTTAAGCCCCTGAGAGCTTAAATCTTCAGCTCCTTCTCTACATATGACTTGCACCCACGACCAGGTGCTAGCCCTCTAGCCCCTTTTTCCTCTGCCCCTGGTCCCTTTTTCTCCACAGAACCGTGCTTCTACATTATCCCTAGCCCCTTCCCTTACCTTTATTTACCCCCGCGCCCTTTGTAAAATACATTTTCCTTTGTATTTTCCCCGCTACCTTTGTCAAAACCCGCGTTAATCCTAGCCGTAGATCTTTCCAATCCAACGGCATTGAATCACCTCCCTCATCCCTCCTCCTAGCCCTTCACACCCTGCTTCCGGTCCCATACTCCTTCATCGGACCCTTCCCTTCCTTATTCTTTAAGTGCCCTTCCCTTTGTTTTTCCCTTTCCCTACATGTTAAAACCCACACCATCCCCGTCGTAGATCTATAAAGATCAACAGCCACCATGCTTCCCCTCTCCGCCTCCTTTCTCCCGACCGTCCCTTTTCATCCATCCCCATAAACACATCTATGCTATTAAATCCCTCTCATCCGATAGCCCTTGTTAAATCTATAGATTAACCTCGTCGATCAACCATCCCGCTACCAAACACAATATCATACATCACCATTGGTCCCATCCCCCACTATTTAACCACTCGTCCAATATGTGGCTGCCACCTGGCCTCCACCACCTCCCTTCCACCATGCACCTTCCACATATCGCGCTCCCCCGTGGCCATTGGATCTACACCCCCAGATCAGACGGCCCACGTTCAATTTCGCGTACAATTTGCTATCAGGGTTTAACAACCCAAGTCTACGTGAAACAGGTGATTTCGGGGTGGACAGGTGTCGCAGTCTATGTCGTATCGCATTCAAAACGCGCAAAACCACTTACCGCTTGGATGCCGCGCGAATACCGTCGACGATTTTCACAAAACCACCAATCCAATTTTCGCGCCAAAACCAAATTTGAACCCTATTTTCACAGGTTTTCACCTCTCCGCCATGAAATTTCCTCTTCTTCCTACATATCCTTCCGCCTCCGCCTGATCTCTGATAGCATTCAAGCCCTCCCTCACAGGTTTTATTAATGTTTTTATTTGTTTGATGCAAGATTCGATAGCAGTTTTAAGGCCAAAAAGCCTTCTCATGGTTCATAATGGAATAGGGCCGGAGGTGACTACTTTCATGGCCCAAACAACGGCGAAATCATACAAAAAAGGAGTTACCAGGGTCTATTTCATGGTTTGACAAGGGCTTCATAAGCGTTGGTCATATTATGAAATCCTCCGCATACTAAAGCCACCTGTTCATAGCAGCAAAAGGGAAAAGATAGTGAAGCTTAAAGTTAAAGGGTTAAAACATAAATATTGAAGGTCAAAGAGCTTAACCTGACAGTTAAGGATAAAGCACAATTAAAGATGATTAAAGGAACAAGCCTAAAGCACGAAACCAAAGCCTAATTCAGTTTAAAAGACAAAAGACAGATGACTAAATCCAAATCAGTTAAACAGTCAGCAAAAAGACAATTGAAGACCAAATAAGAATAAAGAAGGCATGATTAGCCTTAAAGCACAAAATCAGATTTAAATTAGTGTTTTAAAGTATTAAGACAGACAGATCAGTAAAGGAAGCCTCCAAATGCCACATCAGTGAGGCAATAAATCCTCAAGAAGACAGAAATGCCACCTGCCAGCTGATTTCACCTAAAAAGCATACACAATAAATGCACAGTCAAAGATATTTCTGAAGACAACTCAGAAAGTAATTACCAGCTTACCAAAGGCCCTCAAAGTCAACAAAAGCAGCATAAGTAGATAATGTCAGATAAAATCAATTAATAAGAGTTAATACATATCATTTCTTCTCCATTGGGCCTCCCAAAGGCCAAAAAGCACTTACTCTTCATTAATTGAACAAATGAACCCTTCTTACACTCCACCTCCTCATTCTTCTATAAAAACTCCAGCAGGAGCACATTGTAAAGGGTTGGGTTTTGAATACTTATCAAGTGTAAATAGTTATTAAGGCTTGCTAAAGCTCTGTTAGTAATTGAATAAAGATAGGCTGAGATGAGAAGTTTGAAGTTGTAAAAGACCTACTGGACTTGAAGATTGTAACTGGTTTGAACATCAAATATACAAGCTGATTTATGGGATCCCGTTCTATGTCAATGGTGATGTGTTTCTTACTGTAATTGTTATTTTACTTATGTTTTCATACTGTCCACTATTCTTTGATAAAGAACAGCAAATATAGATTAGGATTTACTGTAAAGTACCCTAAATCTCACTGAAAATCTTTATCTTAATGTTTTCTTCTAATTATGTTTTGAGGATAATTCAATAGAGTATAACCAGTGAATTGTTGGTGAGCCCATGTTTCTTGAGTATAACTTGAGATATTGTCTTTGAAAGTTTCCTTAAGAGTATGCCAAAAGCAGGCTAGATTCAAAGTTCTTACCTGATCTTAGGCTACTTTTTATGTTTATCTTGAATGTTTTCCTTGGAGAATATGTTGAAAGCAGACTGGGTTAAAAGTACTTATTTGACCTTAAGCTATCTTTGTTTTAAATGTTTTCCCTTGAGAATATGCTGAAAGAAGGCTAAGTTAAAAGTCTTTACTTGATCTTAGGTTATTCTTTGTTTTCTCTTGGAAGTATGTTGAAAGCAGGCTAGATTCAAAGTTCTTACCTAATCTTAAGTTGCCTCTTTGTTTTTCTTATATGTTTACTTCTTTCACCACACTTTTGATGTCTCATACCATAACTCAATCTAAAAATATCCTTTGATATAGATGACTTGCCCCATAGACCATTCTTGGAACTTGTTGTCCAATTAAATCCTTTATGACTTCATAGCCCAATGGATTGATGTTGTCTCTTACTTATCCTATCAGCTGAACCATTCTCTCAACCTGCTCATACCTTTACCCCTCGAAAGACTTCCTTAATTTTGATGATATCCATCCCAACCAAAACAAACAAAAACCCTTGTACTTCATAACTAGCCTAATATCATATCATAAGCCTTAAAGAAATATCTTTGAAAACACTTATATAGAGAGATCCCTCTCTGAATCCAGGAGGGCTAGATCCTAGGATTCCAAAGTGGTTTTGATGTAGGCTCTGCAGCATTTGTTCTTGCCAATCTTGCAAACTATAGAGACCTAACAAAGTGGCGACCATATTGGGGAACAAAACAATATTGAGTAATAGATAACTTCACAACTCAAAGAACCCCTATTTTTAAATGAAACAAGTGTCACAAAGACTGGTTATTATGGATTGTTGATGGTGAAAAACAACCAAACCTTGAAAACAAGTAAAAATCCTTCACCTGGCGACTCCATTGGTATTCAGTAGGCCTGCTGACCCCACTGGTTCTTCCTAAGACTCCACTAGGAAATCCTTTTATTTTTCAAACATCATCCAAGCCCAGTTAAGAAAACTTTGAGGATTGAGTTTTCTTTGAAGAAGATTTGTTAGCCTTTAAAATACTGTCATATTTGGCTGAACTTTTCTCATTATTGGGTCTAAAAATACCACATAGTGGCTTCTAGAAGAATTCATACTAGAGCCTATCCAAACCCAAATCCTCCTGAAATAGTTGATAATCCAGAAAGTATCCTTAGGAAATATTCTAAACATAAAACCTCAACTGTTGTCAGACCAATTCATAGAGCTAACTCTGTCCCTGAAAATCTCTTAGCTCTTCAAGATACACAAGTTGACTTAAGAAATCCATCCAGAACTAGGTCACTTGGTGATATAGATGAAATAGACTTTGAGTCTCCACACTCACCCCAACATAGTGGTGAACATATTGGTAGTAGAGAAACCACTCCACCTGACCTTCATTTCATTCATAACTTTGGTTTCTTTCATCCTAGATCTACTCAACAATCTCTTGCTGGTCCAAGTACTTTTGTTATCAATACACCCACTGTTCAAACTACTCTATTCCATCCTCCCTCTCCTTTCATAAACCCTCCACTTGTAAACCCCCCATTCATCCCACAACTTCCTATCATGGAAACATGATATGCTCCTCTAGTCCTTCCTTTACCCTTAGTCAATTTTCCTCAGGACTATCAGTCCAAAATTCCCCATTTCACCGGAAGTGAACCCATTACTGCTCAACAGCATATAGACAAGGTAAATGATGCCTTTGATTATATTGAAATAGAAGATGAGACCATTAAAATGATAATCTTTGCCCAAAGTTTAGGAGGAGAGGCCAAGAAATGGTTTAAGGGTTTAACTCCTGATAGTATAAATGATCTCCCTTCTTTACATCAAATGTTCATAAACAAATGGGAAATGAGGAAGAACCCTCTCCAAATACTTTCATATTACAACAACCTCAAGAGAAACCCTGGGGAAAGTGTTCAAAATTATTGCACTAGATTTAATAGTGTTTATAATGCATTGCCCCCAGAGTTAAAACCTCCACAAGGCTCAGCTTTGGCCAAGTTCCCTGAAGGATTTGATCCTAAAATGGCCTATCAGCTAAGAGAAAGCGACCCCTTAACTTTAGAAGATATGCAGAGGGGAGCCTTAGGTGTAGAAGCAAATCTGATTGAAAAGAGAGCTAGAATGAAGGCTGAGAAGAGGGTATCTTATAATGAGGAAGCTGCACCTTCCACATCTGACTAAAAATTGGAAAGAATGATGGAAAAGATGACGGAGAGGATGAGCATATATGAGAGAGCTCAATCCAGAGAAAACCAACCAGCTCCTCAAAATAGAAACCAATCCCAAAACCATAATAAAAAATTTAGAAGCAATCAACCTCAGAACAGACAAAGAGATGTTGATCAACATATCAGAGCTCCTTTTCAAGAAAATTATGTTAATGGGGATGAAGAAACAAATGAACAAACAGAGAATGATCACATAAACATGTTGGGAGTAAGCAATGAGGATTCTGATTTCCTCATTGAAAGAAAGCAAGGTCTATATACACCCTATGATGATAGAAGACCAGAAACTGAATACTATGAACCAGATTTTGAAAATTCCATCATAGGAGCACCCAAACAATATGACCTAAGAAGTAAAAAGAATCAAGAAATTCCCAAGAAGAAAACCTCTGATAATTCAGCCAAAAACAGCCCTGTAGATACTTCCAAAAAGACAACAGAAAACCATAACATAGGGGCTGAAAGTCCTGATCTAAACAAGGGAAAAAACACCCAAATCAATGAAAAACAAAGTGGTGACCCTAACAGCACTAGCACTTCAGCTAATGCTCCTAAAAAAACCATTTTAACTGTTGTAAATAGTAGAAATCAGTAAGCTGATTTTGCCGATAAAGAAGTGACTAACAAGGCTGAATCAAACATTTTGAAAAATCATATTCCCTTTAGTCTAGAGAATGAAATTGCTAAAATCAAAATCTCTATTCCACTTACTAAGTTAGTCACTCAAAATGTATATAGAGGTCAAGTTTTGAAAGCCTTGAACATAGAATATGTTCATGACACTGTTAACTTAAATGATGATACACCAGAGCTTCTGTTTGGTCCAAAGATTGAAGGAAAATTTCAAGAAGGAACTACCCCTCCATTCTATGTCAATTTGAATATCCATGATAAGATTTTGCACAATGCTATGCATGATTCAGGGGCTTCACATAACCTCATGCCCAAAGTAATCATGGAGAGATTAGGCCTTGAGATAACCGGACCATATAAGATTTGTATTCTTTTGACTCCAGTAGAGTAAAATGCTTATTCCTGATCAAAGATATTTGTGTAAACTTGACCCAGATCCCAGCCAAATGCCTAGTGATGGATGTGGTAGTGGCTGATGTTCCCCCCAAATATGGCATGCTTCTTTCAAGATCATGGGGTGCTAAGTTGCAAGGTACTATGCAGATGGATATGACTTTCAAGATCATGGGGTGCTAAGTTGCAAGGTACTATGCAGATGGATATGACTTATGCCACCATCCCTGTCTTCAGTCAACCCAGAAGACTCTATAGGGAAACACACATGAAATATATGGTGAGTAGTTAAGAAAGACCAGTAAACTCCCTCTCTATTCTATACATACTAATCTTGACTCATTCATTCTTTATAATGATGAGATTCCTAATGAGCAAGAGTTAGTAAATGAAACATCAACCAATATAGTGGCCACTCCATCCCCTAACATAGTGGCAACCATAGATAAAGAGGAAAACAAGGAGAAAACTAAAAAACAGTTTGCTAATTCAAAAAATCATAGCAAACAAATCTCATATCTTGAGCATCAAAACAGTCATAAACATAGTACCAATCATGGACATCAAATAACAAGTCCTCAAAACATTGAAAATCTTGAGGAACAAAAGAAAATTCAACATGATGTAGACCTACAAGAACAACACAGTGACAGCTGTAATAAACAAGACAGAGAGGAAATTGATGATAAATCTGAAAACAACCCTCTTTGGAGTATGAGTTTTGATGGGTCTTTCTCTAAAACTAGTGCAAGAGCAGGCATATGGATGCATAACACTAAAAACAATCATGCTGAGGGTCATTCTTATAGATTAAACTTTCAATGTACAAACAACATAGCAGAGTATGAAGCTCTCATTTTAGGCCTGCATTTATTGAAGAAATTAGGGGCCAAAATAATAAAAGTTCATGGGGATTTAGAATTGATAATTAGACAAGTAAATAGGGAATATACTGCTAAACATCCCATACTTAGAGCCTATAGAGATGATGCCATGGACTTGTTGAAAACCTTTGCTAAATTCCAACTTACCTTTGTCCCAAGGAATCAAAACATTCTTGCTAATGGATTAGCCTTTGCTGCTAGAACTTGTCTAACACCTTATGAAACCAAGCAATGCACCACCCAAGTCAAATATAGGCCAGTTGTCCCAGATAATGAAAAATACTGGCAAGTTTTTGATGGAGATAAACAAATAGAAGACTTCCTACAGCCTAAAAATGAATTTGAAATACCAAACTCAGATTCAGAGTATGAACAAGACTGTCCTACTGAAGAAAACCCAATTTCTGAAGAAGAAAAGTCTCCTGAGATTGCTAATATAAATTTGTTAACCCATGAACCCAAACATACAACAAAAAATAGCACAGATTTAGAAAATGAAGACCTAGAAGTACTGCAATCTAAAGATCAAAGCTTTCCAAAAGGACTGGTCCCATTAGAAGAATTGTTTGACTTGAATGATGTTTCCAAAAATCCAAAACTGGAACCTATTGAAGCTGAAGTGGAAGAATGCAACATAGGCAGTGAGGAAAAGCCCAAAATGATCAAACTGTCTAAAACACTGCCAACTCACATTAAACTAAAATACATTGAGTTGTTTAAAGAGTTTTCTGATGTTTTTGCATGGAGCTATGAAGATCTAAAATCATATGATACAGAAATAATCCAGCATAAGATACCCCTTAAAGAAAACCATAAGCCTTTTAAACAAAAATTGCGCAGAATCAACCCTGTTCAATTACCTCTGGTAGAGAAAGAAATTAGAAAAATGTATGATGCTAGAATTATTGTTCCTGTTAGATACTCAGAGTGGGTATCTAATCTTGTATCTTTTAGGAAGAAAACAGGATAAATAAGGCTTTGCATTGACTTTAGAAACTTAAACAAAGCCTCATTAAAGGACAACTACCCCTTGCCCAAATTGGATCATATATTACAAACGGTATTTGGTTCTCAAAAGAATTTCTTTGCTAGATGGCTTCTCAGGTTACAATCAAGTATTGGTACATCCTGATGATCAACTTAAAACAGCCTTTACCACTCCTTGGGGTACTTTCATGTATTTGAAAATGCATTTTGGTTTAATGAATGTTGGTGCCACTTTTCAGAGAGCCATGGATATAGCATTCTTAGAAGAAATAGGTTAATTCATAGTGATTTACTTAGATGATATCATTGTCTATTCAAAAATAGATGAAGAACACCTAATACACTTAAGAAAAGTCTTTGAGAAATGCAGAAAATATGGGTTGTCCTTAAATCCAAAGAAAACATTGTTCGGTCTCCATGAAGGTAAAATTCTTGGACATATCATATCTGAAGAGGGAATAAAGATAGACCCAAAGAGGATCGATGGTATATTGCAAATCAGTCATCCCAAAAACATCAAGGAACTTCAATCTTTCATTGGGAAGATTAATTTCTTGAGAAGGTTCATAGCCAATTTAGCTGAACTCCTTAGAAACATGACAAATATGCTTAAAAGAAAAGAAGGAGTTAAATGGACCTTAGAAGCAAAGAAATCATTTGAGCTGGTAAAACAAGCACTTACCAAAACACTAGTTCTTATCAGTCCTGATTTTACAAAGGATTTCTTCTTTTTTTTATTTGCATCAGAACACACAGTAGTTGTTGTCCTATTACAGAAAAACTGAAAGGGACAAGAGCAGCCAATTGCATTTTTCAGCAAGGCATTAAGAGATGCACCTTTGAAGTAAAACATAATGGAAAAACAAGCCTTTGCCTTGGTCAAAGCCTTAAAAGACTTCAGAGTTTACATTTTACATTCCCACATTATAGCATTTGTGCCTCATTCAGTTGTAAAAGACATATTGACCCAAGATCCAGATGGAAAAAGAGGAAAGTGGATTGCTGTAATTTTAGAATATGACTTAGAAATCAAGCCTACTAAGCTCATAAAAGGTCAAGGACTAGAAAAACTTATGGCTGAATCTAACTTTCAAGCTCTTAATATAAACATGTTTAATGCATTAGATGAACAGGAGGAGTTGACAACTCCAATTATTGAAGATCATTTTCTGAATTCATCTTGGTATGCTGACATTTTGTATGTTTTGCTCAAAGTTAATGCTCCTCCTGGCTTGTCTAAAACAAAGGCAAGATTCTTAAAGTTGAAAGCTGTAAATTACTACATTTTGGATAAATGTTTATATTGAAAAAATGCTAGTGGATTATTGCTTAAATGTTTGCCTGAGAATGATGCAGATAAGATCAAGCATGAGTTTCATGAAGGAGAATGTGGAGGCCACCTCTACTGGAAGTCAACTGCTAACAAAATCCTTAGAGGTGGCTATTACTGGCCCACTGTCTTTCAAGATGTCCACAAAATGATTGTTGCCTGTCACAAATGCCAAATTTTTAAAGGCAAAAGAAAACTGCTTCCCTTACCTCTGCAACCAATCACTGTTGAAGCCCCTTTTCAGCAGTGGGGTCTAGACTTCATCGGGGAAATCCATCCTGCCTCATTTGCCCAACATAAATGGATTCTCACAGCAACAGATTATTTTACCAAGTGGATAGAAGCCATCCCCTCTAGGAATGCCACAGACTCAGTCATCATTTCATTCCTTGAAAAGCATATACTGTCTAGATTTGGCTGTCCTAGAAAGATCATAACAGACAATGCTTCTGCATTTGGGTCTAAAAATATGGTAGAATTTTGTCATAAATATCATATTATATTGGGTCATTCTACAGCATATTACCCTCACGGGAATGGGTTGGCAGAATCCTCAAATAAAATTTTGGTAAACATAATCAAGAAGCTGCTGGAAGATAACAAAAAATCATGGCACAGTAAGCTAGTACATGCTTTATGGGCAGACAGACTAACAATTAAAAAGTCAATTGGGATGTCTCCTTACCGGCTATTTTATGGAACAGATGTAATATTTCCAACCAGTTTAGGAGTACCAGTTATGAATATGATCTAAGAAGTACAGTCTAAAGATGATGATATGACAAGAAGAATAAATCAGACTATACATCTACAACAAACCAGGGAGGAAGTATACATCAGAGCACAGCAACTACAAGAAAATATCAAGAAACTGTTTGACAAAAGAACCAAGGCAAGTGATTTTAAGATTGGTGATAAAGTATTGAAATGGGATTCAAGGAGAGAAGATAAGGGAAAACATGGAAAATTTGATAACTTATGGCAAGGCCCTTATCTTATTCAATCTTCTATTGGAAACAACGCATTCTTTTTGTAAGAATTGGATGGGGCTGAATATTTTGGAGGTCCTGTCAATGGCAGGGTTCTCAAACATTATTTATGTTAACTGATATTTTAAGTTTCCAAGTGTTTTTTTTCTTCATTGTATATAACACTGCTTTTAAATTTGAGGAAAGAAAAAATACAAAAACAATAGAGAAAGAGAAAAAGAGGGCAGAGATAAAAGAAGAATGGTACAACCCCATACCAAAAAAGAAAGGAAAAATATGAAAGTGTGAAAGCTTAAATGCCACTACTTGAGAGAGCACTATTGTTTAGTCATACAGCCTAATCATGACTAAATAGGTTTCAATTTACTGCGGATAGGTTAGTGAATCATATTTTCCAAACAATGAAATCTTGGCTTATCAATAGACTAGATTAGGATAGAAAAACAGAGGTTCAAACAAGCTTAAATCCTGAACCTATAAGATTGATGAAAAATGGCTCTAATCAGACCAAAATATGAGCCAAAGAAAAAGAAAAAGAATGGTTCTAATACACTGAAAACTTGAACCAAAAAAATCAAAAGAAAGGATAACTCTAAATAGATCAAGATCTGAGTCATAAGAAGAATGAAGGATGCTTGTAATTTTCAGATCTTAAGCCTTCACAGTTTTGTTTTAAATTTTATGCAAATAAATTTTATGTGCAGCTTGTACATACAACCATAGACACCATAGAAAATCAGATAGTTTAATCATGGTTTGACTGTGTTTTAAATTTCTGTTTTAGAAAATAGAGAATAAAATCTGTCAGACAGCTTAATCCTGGCAGATATTAGCTTAGGTAGAGAATTAATGAGTTCAAATGCTTAATCTGAACTCATGGAAGAAATAAGGGTAGATTTAGATTATTTTCCTGCTTTCAATAAAAGAATAAAATGTGATGTCAAAGGTTTTCAAGTCCAAGTGCACCTTAAGAAGAAAAAAATGTTAGGAAAAGTAGGTTGTGTAGGTAGAATGTCTGGGAGAGATTTGTATGCTGATAGAAAGTACTGATCATCTTTTCAAGAAGCATGATCAAGGAACAAAAGGTTATCAATGGATAAGGCACAGGTCTACATTCCAGAGATCAATTTCTGAAGTTCTTGACACCTCCAAGGAGCTACCATCCCCAAGTGGAGCCACTGTTAGCCATCAGTAAATTTTTGTCATAGAAAATGATGGCTAAAACAGGTCTTGAGCCTTCAAGAGATTATTTTCACAGAAAATTTCTCATTCTTAAAGCCTTCTGGTGCTTTCTAACTTAAGAGTGATCTTCATTGCTGTTTCATTCAAAAAATCCACCAAGAAACCCTGTTGATATCAAAAGAGACTGTTTTTTAGGCCATTTTCCATCATTTTCTAAGCCTATTTCATTCATTTTTCCCTTTTATTTATCCTTCATTTTCCTCTGAAAATCCCCTTTTCTCCTTCTCATTTACCCTTCATTTTCTTAAAAAGCCTTCAGCAATCCCTTTTAAACCTATAAAAACACCTTTTTTATGGTTTAAACTACCCTATTTTACCTATCAGAACCTCAAAAAACACTAAACAACCCCTCTTTTGGCCTAAAAATGTGCCCTTTTATATATAGGCTTTAAGCCCCTGAGGGCTTAAATCTTCAGCTCCTTCTCTACATATGACCTGCACCTGCGACCAGGTGCTAGCCCTCTAGCCCCTTTTTCCTCTGCCCCCGGTCCCTTTTTCTCCATAGAACTGCGCTTCTACATTATCCCTAGCCCCTTCCCTTACCTTTATTTACCCCCGCGCCCCTTGTAAAATACATTTTCCTTTGTATTTTCCTCGCTACCTTTGTCAAACCCCGCATTAATCCTAGCCATAGATATTTCCGATCCAACGGCGCTAAATCACCTCCCTCATCCCTCCTCCTAGCCCTTTTTTCCTAGCCCTTCACACCCTGCTTCCGGTCCCATACTCCTTCATCAGACCCTTCCCTTCCTTATTCTTTAATCCCCCTTCCCTTTGTTTTTCTCTTTCCCTACTTGTTAAAACCCGCACCATCCCCACCGTAGATCTATAAAGATCAACGGCCACCATGCTTCCCCTCTCCCCCTCCTTTCTCCTGACTGTCCATTTTCATCCATCCCCATAAACACATCTATGCCGTTAAATCCCTCTCATATGACAACCCTTGTTAAATCTACAGATTAACCTCGCCGATCAACCATCGCGCTACCAAACACAATAGCATACGTCACCATTGGTCCCACCCCCCACTATTTAACCACCCTTCCAATCTCCGGCTGCCACCTGGCCTCCACCACCTCCCTTCCACCATGCACCTTCCACCTATCGTGCTCCCCCGTGGCTGTTGGATCTACACCCCCAGATTTGACAGCCCACGTTCAATTTCGCGTAGAATTTGTTTTCAGGGTTTAACAACCCGAATCTACGCGAAACAGGTGGTTTCAGGGTGGACAGGTTTCGCACTCAGTGTGGTATCACGTTCAAAACGCGCAAAACCACTTACCGCTTGGATGCCATGCGAAAACCACTGACAGTTTTCACAAAACCACCAATCCAATTTTCGCGCCAAAACCAAATTTGAACCCTGTTTTCACAGGTTTTCACCTCTCCACTATGAAATTTCCTCTTCTGCCTGCATATCCTTCTGCCTCCACCTAATCTCTGATAGCAGTCAAGCCCTCCCTCGTAGTTTTTATTAACGTTTTTATTTGTTTGATGCAGGATTCAATAGCAGTTTTAAGGCCAAAAAGCCTTCTCATGGTTCATAATGGAACAGGGCCGGAGGTGACTACTTTCATGGCCCAAACAACAATGAAATCATACAAAAAAGGAGTTACCAGGGTCTACTTCATGGTTTGACCAGGGCTTAATGAGCATTGGTCATATTATGAAATCCTCCACGTACTAAAGCCACATGTTCATAACAGCAAAAGGGAAAAGATAGTGAAGCTTAAAGTTAAAGGGTTAAAACATAAAGATTGAAGGTCAAAGAGCTTAACCTGACAGTTAAGGATAAAGCACAATTAAAGATGATTAAAGGAACAAGCCTAAAGCATGAAACCAAAGCCTAATTCAGTTTAAAAGACAAAAGACATATGACTAAATCCAAATCAGTTAAACAGTCAGCAAAAGGAAAATTGAAGACCGAAGAAGAATAAAGAAGGCATGATCAGCCTTAAAGCACAAAATTAGAGTTAAATCAGTGTTTTAAAGTATTAAGATAGACAGATCAGTAAAGGAAGCCTCCAAATTCCACATCGGTGAGGCAATAAATCCTCAAGAAGACATAAATGCGACCTGCCAGCTGATTTCACCTAAAAAGCATACACAATAAATGCACAGTCAGAGATATTTCTGAAGACAACTCAGAAATTAATTGCCAGCTTACCAAAGGCCCTCAAAGTCAACAAAAGCAGCATAAGTAGATAATATCAGATAAAATCAATTAATAAGAGTTAATACATATCATTTCTTCTCCACTGGGCCTCCCAAAGGCCGAGAAGCACTTACTCTTCATTAATTGAACAAATGAACCCTTCTTACACTCCACCTCCTCGTTCTTCTATAAAAACTCCAGCAGGAGCACATTGTAAAGGGTTGGGTTTTGAATACTTATCAATTGTAAATATTTATTGAGGCTTGTTGAAGCTTTGTTAGTAATTGAAGAAAGATAGGCTAAGATGAGAAGTTTGAAGCTGTAAAAGACTTACTGGACTTGATGATTGTAACTAGTTTGAACATCAAATATACAAGTTGATTTATGGGATCCTGTTCTATGTCAATGGTGATGTGTTTCTTACTGTAATTGTTATTTTACTTATGTTTTCATATTGTCCACTATTCTCTGATAAAGAACAGCAAATATAGATTAGGATTTACTGTAAAGTACCCTAAATCTCACTAAAAATATTTATCTTAATGTTTTCTTCTAATTGTGTTTTGAGGATAATTCAATAGAGTATAACCAGTGAATTGTTGGTGAGCCCATGTTTCCTGAGTATAACTTGAGATATTGTCTTTGAAAGTTTCCTTAAGAGTATGCCAAAAGCAGGCTAGATTCAAAGTTCTTACCTGATCTTAGGCTACTTTTTATGTTTATCTTGAATGTTTTCCTTTAAGAATATGTTGAAAGCAGACTGGGTTAAAAGTCCTTATTTGACCTTAAGCTATTCTTTGTTTTAAATTTTTTCCCTTGAGAATATGCTGAAAGCAGGCTAAGTTAAAAGTCTTTACTTGATCTTAGGCAATTCTTTGTTTTCTCTTGGAAGTATGTTGAAAGCAGGCTAGATTCAAAGTTCTTACCTGATCTGAAGTTGCCTCTTTGTTTTTCTTATATGTTTACTTCTTTCACCACACTTTTGATGTCTCATACCATAACTCAATCTAAAAATATCCTTTTATATAGATGACTTGCCCCATAAACCATACTTGAAACTTATTGTGCAATTAAATCCTTTTGTGACTCCATAGCCCAATGGATTAACACTGTTTCATACCTATCCTATCAGCTGAACCATTCTCTTAACCTGCTCATACCTTTACCCTTCACAAGACTTCCTTCATTTTGATGATATCCATGCCAACCAAAACAAACAAAACCCCTTGTACTTCATAACTAGCCTAATATCATATCATAAACCTTAAATAAATACCTTTGAAAACACTTATATAGAGCGATACCTCTCTGAATCCAGGAGGGATAGATCCTAGGATTCCAAGGTGGTTTTGATGTAGGCTCTGCAACATTTTTTCTTGCCAATCTTGCCAACTATAGAGGCCTAACACGTAGTGTAGGTTGGTGCCTGTAAATTAAGGGATTGGAGTCTCCTTTAGGTTGGTGCCTATATATCTCAGGGGATTGAAGTCTCCTTCAGGTTGGTCCCTGTAAATCTTAGGGGATCGAAATCTCCTCCAGGTTGGTGCCTATAAATCAGGGGATCGATGTCTCCTTTAGGTTGGTGCCTATAAATCAAGGGATTAGTGTCTCCTTCAAGTTGGTTCCCGCAAATATCATGGGGTGGGTGTCTCCTTCTAGTTGGTGCCAATAAATTGAATGTAATAGTAGGTTGGAGAGTACAACAATATTCAAGCATGAGTTTTGTGGTTTTCTCCCTTTGAGGGTTTCCACTTACATATGGTGTTATTATGTGTTGCTTGTATGATTGATGTGCTGCATAGTTTGAATTGCTTTATAATTTTTTATAATTTAAAATTTTCCATTATATTGATTCACTCCCTCTGAGTATAATAATAATTCCAATAAATAAATCTATTTTTAATATATGTTTATTTTAAGGGTATTTCTTTAGTGAGGGATTTTTCACAAATCTTGGTAATTCTTGAAAAACTACTCGAAGAAATAATCGTCCATTTGTTTATTGTTCTTTCTCCCACTAATTGCTTCTACAATTTGTTAGTTGCAACCATAGTTTGTATAACAATACAAGAACACTTCAGGTCATGTCACGATCACAAATTTCATTTTTTGCTAGTCCATACCAAATCCACGCATCCTAAAAGATGTGTGGTGTGCCTACATATCCTTTAGTGGGTATTATTACATTTCTAGTTCAAAAAAGTAAACACATGAGCTAGCGATTGACTAAATATATGGCTATGTATATTGCCACATACAGGTTTGGCCATGTTCCTATAAAATTATAATGATAGGTTGTGTGGATATGTCCCATTTGCTAAGTGTTATATAATTATAAATTTCATAATAAATATTCAAAAATATACCAAGAGTTGAATGACATTGTAGCTAAATGGGAGGCAACCCGATATTAGATGTTCAAGTCCCAAAAGATTTTTTTTTTGCCATGTTGGAAAAGTGAATTCCCTAGTGTTATTTTAAAGAAGTGGCAAGAAAATTCCACCTACATATTAGTTTATTTAAGGAAATCACCTCTACCAAGGTTGCATTATCATAATTATGTAGCTTTGAGCCAATACAGAGTCCATGAGCATAAATTTTATTTTGAAACATTCTACTTTTGATTATTTATGGAAAAATTTCTTCTTTTTGTTAATTGGTTATTTTTTGTGCTCTCATGGTTGGAGTGGGTTTTGCATTTATTTTATCACACAAAAATAAAGGATAAATCATGCACTGTAAAGGCTCAAAGGAGGATATGACCTAATATTCTTACCTTAATTTTTCAAGACGTCCTAAGTCATTCCAAGGTTGCATTGAAAAGGTAAGGAAAATTGAATAATAACAACAACAAATTTTGTAATATTTAGATAATACACACCAATGTATATGGTTAATGCACTTTAGTTTGGAAGAAATGAAAGTACTAAGAAATATTTGAAAGAAGCATTTAAGCTCACAATGAAATTGGAAGAAGTTCAAAAGTGGCCCAAGTAACTCTAAAACAAGTGGAATGCAATATTTTGAATCTAAAAAAATGCTAATATTGTTCTTAATAAACTAAGTTAATAAGTTGACAAATTCACGTTTTTTTAGAATGGAAAATTTCTCCTAAATCTATTAGCAGTTTTGATGGACGTCATAGATCCTCCTAAATGACGGGAACCCCAATTATGGAACTTTGTCTTTGGAGGTTTTGGCCCCCTAATTTTCTCTCTTTTTACCATTTTTCCCCTTCCTAAATTGTAACAATTTACCTACATTTCACCTCCCTTTATGCAAATGCATCTTGCAGAGTAGAGGAACACGAAATAGAAAAATTGAATCTACTGATGCTATGATTATTGGACTAGAAAATAAAATGGAAAACATGAAAATTGATATAATGAACACTGTTACCAAACAGTTAGACTCCTTAAAATTTCAGCAGAAACTCATGAAGGAACAAGAGTCATTATGTATTTTCTGTCCTAAATGTAGAGACAAGCATCCTCCTAAAGAGTGTCCTCTTAATTTGAAAGAAACTAATAAGTGTGCTATTTGTGTAGAAGACCATATCACAGAAAAATGTCCCTCTATACCAGGATTTAAAGCTGTGTTTACAGGGGGACAGCCTGAAGCTGAATACTTGAATGCTATGGGAGCAAGAAGGAATTGGCCTCAGGTAGGTACAGGTATGGCTTCTGAATTTTCTCCACACTATTTTGGTTATAATTCACATGCATATTCTTATCCTAACTCTCATCAGCAGTGGCAGTATGGGAATCAATATCAACATGGGCAACCTTCTCAACCATGGCAACAAGGCTATAGAGGGCCAACTCATTCTCCATATTCCTACCAGCCACCTATGCAGTCATATTCATCTACACATGCACCTTATTCAATGCCTCAACTTCCGAGTCAGTCCACTCCACCATTGCCTTTACCTCCACCCTTTCGACCTCCTCAGTTGCCCGCTCAACCTATTCCCAATCCTAATAATAATAAAGCAGTGCAAATGATCTATGTAAAAAACCCACCATTTCCATTCGAATACCAGTCTATTCCAGTTGGGGTTCATGATATTCAATTAAGATTGGGAAGGACTGTAACATCAGAAAATCAGAAGCAACCTATGGTGATCGTTGAAGAGAAAGGAGAAGAGGAAACTCTTAACCATTCTCTGAAATTTGTCACTAAGCAGCCCTTAGCCTTTGAATCCTTTCCATCTTCTTCCAACCAACCTCCCTTCCCAGAGAGGCTAGTAATGGAAATGAGTGAGCCTATTTCTGACACTAGTTTGGCATTTGAGCTTTAGAATATTTTCATTAAGATACCCTTTCTTCAAGCCATCAAAGAGATCCCCATTTGTACCAAGATTATTAAGGAAATCTGTCTCAAGAGACACCAGAGGAAGAGTTTGGAACCCCAAAACATTCAATTTTTTGGTAGGGAAACAGAGTTGATGACAGGATGTGTGTCTATGGAAAAATATATTGATCCTGGAAACCCTGTTGTCTCAGTTCAGATTGGTAATGTCCTTGTCTCTAATGTTATTATAGACCTGGGGGCAGCCATTAATGTCATGAATAAGCAAACCATGGATCAACTTCGGTTATCTCATCTTCTCCCTACTCCCACTCTGCTTGAATTAGCAGATAGATCTAAAATTAAGCCGGAAGGAGTATTGGACGATGTGATAATATCATTAGATTCTTGGGAATATCCTGCTGATTTCATTTTTCTTCAGCCAAAGAACCCAGTAGGAGACATCCCTTCATCTTGGGTTGACCATGGCTTTCTATGGCCGATGCATATATTAGATGTTGTTCCGGTGATATGTGTATTTCACATGGAGATTCTAGGAAGAAAGTTACCTTATACCCCCCTGCCAGATCCATTCAGGACCTTCGAGATACTTTATGGTTGGATCAAAGCAGTGATGAGGAGACTCGGTCTATTTCCTTTATCCATCCTTATACTGGGTCTTCACAAGTAGATGAGATTCAAGATTTTCTGAATAATCTAGACACTATGCCTAATTATGAGCCTTTGAGCCAAATTTTCAGCCTAGATTTTCAAGAAAATCATGATTCTCATTCTTCTGTACCACTGCATTTGACCACTCCCGTGAGTAATCTTGAGCCTAATACCACTCTTGTTGAGATTATCCCTGGTACATCCTTGCATATTAGTTCAGATTTGGACTCATCTCAGCAGGAGCAACTTGTTAATTTGTTGCAAAACCATCTTAGTGCCTTTGCTTGGGGCTATGAAGATATGAAGGGTGTCCCTCCTGAAACTTGTACACATCATATCTATATTCAAGAAGGAACCCAACCTGTCCGAAAACCCCAAAGGCAAATGAATCCAGCTTTAAGAGATATTGTGAAGGAAGAAGTACATAAACTCTTAGATGTCGGTTTTATCTATCCTATTTCCAACAGTCAGTGGGTCTCTCCATTAGTGCTTGTACCTAAGAAAGATGGAAGATGGCATATTTGTATTGATTATCGAGAATTGAATAAAGCCACTCTTAAATATTACTTCCCTCTCCCTTTCATTGACGAGGTGCTTGATACCCTTGCAGGAAAGAAATATTTCTCCTTTTTGGATGGCTTCAGTGGTTATAACCAGATACAGATTGGAATTGAAGATCAGGATAAAACTACTTTTACATGTCCATGGGAGACATTTTCTTATAAATTTCTTCCCTTTCGTTTATGTAATGCCCCGGCTACCTTTCAAAGGGCAGTCTTGGCCATTTTTGTTGATCTAGAATTTGTAGAAATTTATATGGATGACTTTTCTGTGTTTGGTGATTCTTTTCAGGAAGCTCTAAAAAATATGGAGAAAGTACTTCTTCGTTGTTAAGAAGTCCATCTCGCTTTGAGTGTCAATAAGTGTAGATTAATGTGCAAAGCATGAGTGGTGCTTGGCCATTTTATTTTTGATAAAGGTATCCAGGTTGATCCAGCAAAAATTGAAAACATTCTGCATCTTCCTGCACCCAAAACTCAAAGGGAAGTAAGAGGTTTTTTAGGACATGTTGGTTACTATAGAAGATTCATTGAAATTTTTTTGAAGACAGCTGCTACTATTTTCCAACTTCTAGCTAAGGATAGTGAATTTTATTGGTCCATGGCTTGCCAACAGTATTTTGAAACATTGAAGGAAAATTTGGTACAGACACTAGTTTTGCGAGGTCCAAACTGGTCCCTGCCTTTTCACATTTCCTCTTATGCTTCAGATTTGGCTATTGGCACAACTTTAGGACAAGAGGAAAATAAGCAATCCTATGCTATTTATTATATTAGTAAGAATTTTTCTTCCGCTGAATTGAATTATACAGTTACAGAAAAAGAGTTTTTAGCTGTGATTTTTGCAATTAATAAGTTCAGGCACTGTGTTAGAGGATATGAAGTATTTGTACATATTGATCATTTCGCGATTAAATATTTGATGAAAAAAATATTGACAAGCGGTAGAGTGACTAGGTGGTTGCTATTGTTGCAGGATTTTAATGTTACTATTGTTGATAGTATTGAGATTGCAACAAGATGACAAGCAGTGGAAAGAAGTCACCTTCACTAAGTGGGCACACGGGCCCGCAGGCTATTTTTGGCGCAAAGTCTATTTTAGACTATGTCTATTTTTAGACATGTCGATCATATTCTATGAGCTGCAGGATGCTATTTGTGGATGGTTGTTCAAGTTGGAAAAATAGATGGACTTCTATTTTTAGACATATTGGGCGGAATCTATTTTTAGATTGCCAGTCTAAAAATAGATATGTCGAATATTATTAGCTCTTAATAATGTTTGGACTATAAACATTATCTTATTCTCTTGGAGCACTTCAGTTAAGTGCACAGATGTGGCACAGGAGCTGACAGAAGGAATTACGCTATTCCTGAGGGTTAAGTGGAGCTATTTCATGGAGACTTCAGTTAGAACTCATGTGACAGAGTTTGGTGGAGTTAGTAGAAGTAGTTAATGGAGTTGTGTTCAGTTTAACTCAGTTAGACACAGTTGAGCTAGTTGTATCTAGTCTAACTGATTGATACACTAGTGAGAGTGGTGTGAATTAATTATTAATTAATTCACTAATTATTAACTCATTAATAAACTAAAGAATAGATCAGTTAACTATAGTGCATGGACAGTTTCAGTGGAGACCAGTGAAGAGGTAGGTGAAAGAGCAGTGTGACTATCAGTTGTGACTATAGTGTTGCATGATTTGCAACACATAGTGGTTGGAGATGCCAATGAGGATTGCGTGAGCAAGGTTGGACCATTTCAAGTTCATTCAAAGCCATTCTTCAGCAGTCATTGTGCAGTAGAGGCAGGCTAGTAGGTGGTAGAGATCGGTGCATGGTATTTGCTAGATCGGACCTGATTAGTGTGTAGAAATTGGAGATTGTACTGAGAGCTTTTGAGGAGCTTTGTATGATGATTGTTACATGATATCTATGAAATATAATATACAGATAGTTGGGGGTTTTTAGCTTTAAGCTTTCCCATAAAATACTGTGTTCATATGTGTGAATTTTTATGGTTTTAATGTGTGCATGCAATTGATTTTATTTCCGCAAGTAATGATCAATAGTAGAAGAGATTTTGTATTGTGCATGAATTCAAATAGTGTGTGATCAGGAGAATATCGGATGTATAACACATTAGTTATATAATTTATACATGGTATCAGAGTGATATTGATCATTGGAGCAATTGCAAAGCATTAAAGCAGTTGAGTTTTGTGCTGGTGGAATTTGAATTTGCAGTAGTGTGTTCTTGGTGTCGAAGTTGAGATGTCTTTCAACGGATTGCGATTGGAGTATGCCCTTGAGGGCAGCTCAAATTATATTTCATGGAAGGATAGGATGGAGGCGGTGCTGGATGACAATGGGTTGAAGGAGTTCATAGATGCTGATATTCCTAAACTGGGTTCTAGCGATGCTGCCGCACTTGACGCATGGCAAAAGAAGGTAGCAAGGTCTCGAAGGATTCTGTTGGAAGGTGTGAAGGATAACATAGTGTCTAGACTTCATGGTAAAGCTTCTCCATTCTTGATGTGGAAAGCTTTGACAGATTTTTTCCAAAGCAAGAGCGACTAGAGGAAGTTGGCGCTCAAGGATAAACTCAGGAAAATAAAAAGTAAGAGAAGACATTATACCCAAGTACCTCACGAAGTTCTTCTAGTGCGGTGACGAGTTGGAAGTGTGGGGGTTGCGTGATGAAGGGACTTGGTGAGCTTGAATCTCCTTGAAGCTTAAGAAGTGTAAGAGTTGGCATTCCTGTGAGGACTCTTGTCAGCCAAAGTGGGAGAAACTCTTGCAGGATGGGAAGCGAATTTGGTCGGATAACGTGGGAGGAGATAAGGCGGAGTACGGGGATGGATCTTCATCGAAGAATGAAGATAATGTTGGGTATGTGTTATATTTCCATGACTAAGCACGCGGGGGTAGAGGGGGGTCACGGGGCGATGGCGCCCCCTTTCAGTCATGAGAGCGGCGCCCCAGCATTTTGGTCCTTAATTTCTGGTGGGTAGTCCACGTCCATGGTTTTGTGCATGGTTTTGCACATGGTTTTGGGGTACGATGGTTTTCGGCCCCTGGTATTTTTGTAGATCCGGTCAAGGGAACTACGGTTATGTTCTAATCCAGGGTTTATGGATTGGGGTTTATGTATGCTTCGGCATGTATATATATGTGTGTTGTAACACTAAAAGTAATATAATGAAAAATCAAGCTGGTCGTCCCGATTTGGGATCCAGGGGAAAATCTCTGTGTTTATCTGTTTTATGTTTTATGCTCTCGCTATTATTTATTTTCTGTTATAAGATTCGTGTGTAGATAATTTCTGTTCAGGGTTAAAACCTACATTTGGTATCAGAGTTGTTTCGGCTTCAAGGGGACGCCTTTGTTGTTGAGGGTTTTTTGCTCGGGCCTGTGGTAGACCCTGTTCAGTGGGAGATTTGCGGGATCGATTCTTGCGGTGAAAGAAGATGGCGAGCGGCGGAAAGATAGAGATCGAGAAATTTAATGGTCAGAGTTTTGAGTTGTGGAAGCTCAAGATGGAGGATCTGCTGGTGGATAAAGATCAGTGGATCGCGGTAGATCCGGGTACTAAACCAACGGCAATGTCAGATGAAGACTGGAAGAAACTGGATCGGAAGGCTAAGAGCACAATACGGTTGTGTGTCTCAGATTCAGTATTGTTGAATGTATCTGGGGAAGCTACGACGAAGAATTTGTGGGAAAAACTTGGGACTTTGTACCAATCTAAGTCTCTGGTGAATAAGTTGTTCCTACGGAAAAAACTGTATAACCTGAGGATGAAGGATGGAGACTCGGTGACAGAGCATCTGAACGCCTTCAATACTGTGGTAAGTCAGCTGTCATCTGTTGATATTAAAATCTCAGATGAAGATAAGTGCATCAGTTTGTTGTGTTCTCTACCAGACTCGTGGGATAGTCTGGTTATTGCAATAGGTAGCAATACAACTACCTTGAATTTTGATGACATTGTCTCAGCCTTGCTGTCGGAGGAAATGAGACGGAGAAATATGGAGGGTCGGAATGGAGATGCCTTATTTGTACGAGGAAGGTCCCAGAACAGAAACAAGAATAAGGTTTCGAGTGGGAGATCTAAATCTAGAGGGAGATCTAAATCTCCTGGAAAGTTTGTAAAGGTGTGCTGGAAATGCGGAAAGGAAGGCCACTACAAAAAGGAATGCAGATCTAAAGCTCCTGAGAAAGGAAAGGGATCTGATGAAGCTCCTTCTGCAGAGGCAAAAACCACCTCGGATGAAGGTGGGGATGTGTATTTGGCTTCTTCTTCAAATACACATGTAGATCATGAGTCATGGTTGATTGAATTAGGTGCATCCTTTCACTTCACTCCCCATAGGGAGTGGTTCTGCGAGTATGAAAAATATGATGGTGATGTCTTCCTAGGGGATGATAGGAAGGCCAGAATCATCGGACGTGGAAAGGTCAAGCTGAAGCTGCAAGGTGGAAGGATTAGAACACTTCCTAGTGTTCTGCATATTTCTGCATTGGCCAGAAATCTGATTTCTGTAAGCAAGATGGATGATGCAGGTGTAAAAACAGTGTTCGAGAAAGATGCCTGCAAGATGGTTCAGGGAGCACTGGTATTAATGCGGGGAGTTCGGATTGGAACTCTGTACAAGCTACAAGGTAGCACTGTTATTGATGGGTGTAACAGTTCTGTGGTTCTTGAAAGTGGAGTGGAAAGCCTAGCTGTCTCTGGAGAAAAGACCATGTTATGGCATCAAAGGCTTGGACATATTGGAGAGAAGGGCCTTCGGATACTGCATAGAAATGGTATGGTAGAAGGTATGTCTAATTTCTCTCTGGATTTCGATTTCTGTGAACATTGTGTATATGGGAAGCAGAATCGGGTGAGTTTTCCTTCTGGTGCTAAGAGGACGAACAAGATATTAGAACTTGTGCACAGTGATGTGTTTGGACCTGTGTCAGTTCCATCACTGGGAAAGTCTGTGTACTATGTTTCATTCATAGATGACTTCTCAAGGAATACATGGATATATTTCTTGAGGAAGAAATCTAAAGCTTTTGACAGATTTAAAGAATTTAAGGCTCTGGTGGAAAACCAGACAGAGAAGAAGATAAAGGCACCGAGGACAGATAATGGTGGGGAGTTATGCAAGAAGGAATTTGAAGAGTTCTGTAAGAAGTGTGGTATAGCACGACAGAAGACTACTCCATACACACCTCAGCAAAATGGAGTTGCAGAAAGAATGAATAGAACATTGATGGAAAAGGCAAGAAGCATGCTCAGTGGTATCGGGTTAGGACAAGAATTCTGGGCAGAGGCAGTGGAGACTGCATGTTACTTAGTTAACAGATCACCTTCATCAGCGTTGGAGGATAAGACCCCACATGAGGTATGGACTGGTAAGAAACCCTCTCTTTCACATCTAAGGGTATTTGGATGTGATGCATATATACATGTTCCAAAGGAGAAAAGGACCAAGTTGGATAATAAATCTGAAAGGTGCATCTTTATTGGGTATAAGGATGGTTTAAAGGGTTACAAGCTTTGGAACCCAGAAACAAGGAAGGTTTTGTACAGCTAAGATGTGGTGTTTAGAGAAGTGAAAGATGTTGTTAAACATGAAGTCCTACCAAAGGAACCTGAGAAGATAGAGTTTTAGCTAAAGGAGGATGAATCAGACTCTACAACAGAAGAAGACTCAGAAGATGAAGAGCCACAAACTCCAGCTTTGAGAAGATCAGTTCGGGAAAGAAGGCAACCAGAAAGGTATAGTCCATCTGCTTTCTGTTCGGGTTTTGCCTTAACTATAACTGATGATGAACCCAGAACTGTCAGGGAGGCAGTAGATTCAGAGGATGGAAAACTCTGGAAGGAGGCCATGGTTGATGAAATGGCATCCTTGCACAAAAATGAGGCATGGGATCTGGTGGAGTTGCCAGTTGGAAGGAAGCCCATCGGGAGCAAATGGGTGTTTAAGAAGAAGATGAATGTAGAAGGAAAGGTGGAGAAATACAAAGCTCGGTTGGTAGCAAAAGGTTATTCCCAGGTGCCGGGAATTGATTTTGGTGATATTTTTTCTCCTGTTGCCAAGGTTACTTCCATTAGATTACTTTTATCTGTTGCTGCTGCATTTGATTTTGAGATAGAACAGATGGATGTGAAGACAACATTTCTTCACGGGGATCTAGAAGAGGAGATCTACATGAAGCAACCTGAAGGTTTTATGGTGAAGGGTAAGAAAGAGCTGGTATGCAGGTTGAAGAAGTCTCTGTATGGGTTAAAACAGTCACCAAGGATGTGGTATCAGAAATTTGATACCTATATACGGGGACTTGGCTTCACCAGAAGCAAGGAGGATCACTGTGTTTATTTTAAATTAATTGGTGACCGTGTTATTGATTTGGTCTTGTATGTGGATGATATGTTGTTGATTGGAAATGACAAAGAAATTATCCAAGATTTGAAGACCCAACTGTTCTCCAAATTCGACATGAAGGATCTGGGTGCTGCAAACTATATTTTGGGCATGGAAATTAAAAGAGATCGGGCAAAGAGGAAGCTCTGGTTAAACCAGAGGAAGTATGTCGAGACTATATTGCAGAGGTTCAATATGCAGGATAGTAAACCGGTGAATGTTCCTATTCCTGTAGGTGTAAAGCTGTCTGCTGAACAATGTCCCAAGACACAATAAGAAGAGGAGGATATCTCCCGTGTTCCATATGCAAGTGCGGTGGGTAGCTTGATGTATGCAATGGTCTGTACTAGACCAGACATTGTGTTGTGGTTCCCATGTTTTGGCAAGTTTGGTAATACCAAAAGATGAGACAACATCAGAACCACTTTCAGACCTCAGGATCTAGCCCTCCTAGGTCCATAGAGGGATCTCTCTATATATGCAAAGGTTTTATGTCCTTTAAGCTCTGTGTTAAGATATTAGGCTAGTTATAGGCATGGTTTTGTTTGATTGATTGTTTGTTTGGTTGTTGGGAATCGGAAAGGAAGGGTTCAATGTGAGGCAAGGATGTGCAAAGAGGATTTTAGGCAAAGGAGGGATGATTTCAAAGAACACTCGAGACCATTGGGCAATGGAGTCAGGAAAGGGTTTACTTGCTATTCAATATGCAGGCTTTCAGTTGGGCTAGTCATCTAAAGCATTGGATCTTAAAGATGATAGTGTGGCATGAAATGGAAAGAAATAAGGTCAAAGCAAGGAAACCTCCAAGGTGACCCTTCAGGAATCAGATCCAGGGACAGGACATGCCATTGGACAACCTGTGATCCAAAACCTAAAAGGTTAACTCTTCGGAAAAGGAAACATAAAGGATTTAAGCACAAAGGTGAAAACCTGAGATCAGAGAGAGACTTTGAACTCTCAATGATTTGGTATCCAGCTTAAGGGAACTTAGAAAGGTTCAATTAATTAAAAAGGATCCTAGTGAGACAAAGACAGAGTTCTAAACTCCCAGTATCCCAATTCATTCAATTAAAGCTTAACAAGAGCATCTAAGAACGGATTCATTAATTCATACATCAGCTAGCAGTAAATATAAACCACTACACTGGTTAAATTAACTTGAATTAGTGCTCAGATAACACATATAGTAGAAAAAATTAAAGGCAGAGAGAGCAGAAGCTTAGGGTACCATGCGAGGGTATATCCTAAACCATATTTTTGATGCATGCCAGACGAAATGAAATATGATGAACTACAAAGGAAAACAAGGACAAAGATAGAAAAACATCACCGCTGCTTTAAATCAAGATCCAAAGAAATGTGCTTGTCATATTAAAGTGCAACACCAGTCATGTACAACATTACCAAAAGCTTGATATTCAGTCTGAAAACATCTTCCTCATCCTATCTTAAAACTTTACATAGAGAACTATGTCTCAAGAGAAACAGCTTATAGTTCACAGATATCCGATCAACAACCTTTACAATGTTTTCTCATGAGTTCTTATATCAGAAAGATAGGTTGAGGAGGTAGGTGAAACACTAAATCAAAAATTAAACAGAGTAGGATCAGTGGGTCGAAACCCATTCTGTTTTAATGTCTATGCATTGAACTTCTGTACTCTTTGGGTGAAAGAGTGGTCTTTGACAGGATGAAATTTACTCCAGGTATGTCTTTGATGTACTTTGCTGTAGTAGTCTGGTGAATAAACAACAAGGCAGATAAATATCATGAGGTCTGCCATACTACGTAACAAATGCTTCTGGTAGCACTAGGACTATTGTCAGGGCAGAGATCTTCTCTGGAACATAGTATAGAATGAAAACAGTATGGGCACCTCGTCCTTTCGTGGGAAAGAACGTTCTGATGATGGTGACATTGATATATCGTTTTGTGTGCCCTAGGCCTTATTGGACCTTCTGTGTTAGTCTCGGGGTATTTAATCAGGTACATTACTTTTCAATCATTGAATTAAGGCTCAGACGTCCTCAATTACAAGCCTTAACTCTCTGATCTTTCACTAATACTCTTTGCCACTCCATTACTGTCTCTGACTGCCAATTTGTAGGGATTATGGTGTTGGGAGTTTAAGCGGAGTTGATACCCTTGATTTAGAATCCTTCAGGAGTCTTCCTGCAAACACTGGCTCTGCTAAACTTTCCTCTGCGCTGTTGTGTCACAGACAGTGACTGTGTAGAATAGAATGGTCTTCATCATCTATATTCCCTGCAAAACACACAAAATTGTTAAGGAAAACCATGCTGGAGGGGGGACGGATGCAATGGAAGGCTGTGAGAATGGCAACGCCGCATGGTGGAAACAGTGGACATGAATGCAAAATGGTGGAGAAATGCAGTGAAATGGTGGAAATATGCTCTGATGGGGGTCTGAGTGAAGAGATGCACGGGGATCGTTCAATCATTGCATGGGGGCGATGATCAACAACGAAAATTAAATGATAGAAGGGCCTTGGAAATCGGGCGAAATACAAGCGAAATGGGAAAATGCCACGAAAATAGGTGACATGGAGCTCTGGCGGTGGGACCCGATCAATGGAGGGGGAGACTCAATCTGGACCGTCGGATCTCATGAGGAGATCGACGACCGTGATCGCGTCGGAAGGTGATCGCTTGCGGGCCAGAGGTCTTGTTTGCTTTGGTTATCCCCTGAGCATCTTTGGGGCACGATCACCGTCGGATAGCCAGCCTTAGATCAGATGGCGTACGCGCATATAGTGTCGGGCCCGCAGTCAATTTTTAACGCGCGATGAGAGCAGGTTTTCAAAACAGCTTGAGGACACGTGTCGGCCGGTGAAGTTGATTGCTGCCGAACTAGAAATACAACCTTCCTTTCAAAAGCGGTGCGATGAAAACCGCCGGTTTTGGACGGGACGCGACCGCGGGGACCACCAGGGTAGATGATTTGCGGGCTGTTGATCTGTAGATCAGATCAACGGTTGATATGCGATCGGAGGGGTGAACAGGGGAGAGCGGGTGCGATGAGACTTGCAAAGACCATCGGATTTGTATAGATCGACGGCAGGTATTGCATCCGACCATTGATCCGACAAGCGCACTACGGGCTAGCACCTGGTTTAGCGCCCGGGTCATGTGGGGAAATGATTTAAGGGGGCTGGCCGAAGGGGGCTAAGCCTGATGTATGAAGAATATGGGTTTTTTGGCCTGTTTTCAATGCAATTTGAGGTCGAAAAGGGATAACGGTAGAGGGGAAAAGGGGTTATTTGGCCAAACAAAGGGTGTTTGTGAGGCTTAGAAGGGAAAAAGGATGATTTAGAGGATTTAGGGAGGAATAAAGAGAGGGGAAAAAAGGTGAAGAGACAGAGATTAAGTGGGGATGAATTAGGAGGGAAAAGGGCCCTTTGGGAATTTTCTTCACAGCAAAAGGCTTTCTCATGTAAATAGTAGTGGGGATTTATCAAATGACAAAGGCACGAGGAGGCTTCAAGGGTGATGTGTTTTCAGGTGAAATGCATTCCTTGAAGGCTCAAAAACAATTTATCCCCCCTTGTTTGCTTATCAAAAAATTCATAGGGGGCTAACAGTGGCTCCACATGGGGATGGCTTCTTCTTGAAGGAGTCAAGAATTCAGAGAATGATCTTTGGTGTAGGCAAGATGCCTGCTGCTTAACACATCCATTTCTTTTCTTGGACCAGTTGCGACAAATCATGAAGTCATCATATCAGTAGTAAAATTCTCCCAAATAACTACCTACCCAGACTATAGTCCTATCATTTTTTCTTCAGGGTGCATTTGGACTAGCAAACCCTTTACATCATAAATTTTTTGCAATCAGGAAAATAAATCTATTCTATTCCTACCCTTATTACTCCATGAGACCATATTTAACTATTGGCCTCACATGTTTCTCTACCTAATCTAATATCTGCTGGGATTAAACTGTCCAGCAAATTTCTTCTCTACATTCTACAACAGAAATTTAAAAACAGTCAAACTAGGATTAGACAGTCTAGTTTGCTATGGGTCCAAGGCATAAAGACAGTTGCACATGGACTAAAATTGCAGAAAACTGAAAAAAAAATCCTGAAGGCTTGAAATCTGAAACTTCGAAGCATCCTTCCTTTCTTTGTGACTCAAGTTTTGAGCTTGTTAGAGTCACTTTCTTCTTTGCTGGTTCAGGTTTTGGGCATGTTAGAACCAGCTGTCTTTACTTAATTTGACTCAGGTTTTAATCATGTTAGAGCCAATATTTTCACTTTAGAGGTTCATGTTTTGAGCATGTCTAAACCTCTCTTTCTCTCTTTTATGAAACATTTTCTCTTTTCTTGGAAACAAAACACAGCTATGGTATTTACAATAGGAATGAAAATTGGAAATTGGAAATCAGTAGTAGTAGTGCTTGAGCATCCTGCCATTGACAGGACCCCCAAACAACTCTGTGCCATCTAGTTCTTGTAGAAAAAATGCATTTGGACCAACAGTGGCCTGGATGATGTAAGGACCCTGCCATAAACTGTCAAACTTGCCATGCTTTCCTTTGTCTTCTCTCCTGGAGTCCCACGTCAGAACTTTGTCTCCTATTTTTAAATCTGAGGCCTTGGTCCTCTTATCGAACAACTTCTTTATATTTTCTTGGATCTTCAGGGTTCTGTTATAGACCTCTTCCCTTGTTTGCTGGAGATGAATTGTTTGGTTTATCCTCTTCACCATACTGTCTTCTTCTGTCTGAATCTCTTGGACAAGTTTAATCATTGGTACCCCAAGGCTGGTAGGAAACACTTCCTCTGTTCCATAGACAAGTTTATATGGTGACATGCCAATGGAATTCTTTGTTGTAAGCCTGTCAGCCCACAAAGCATGCACTAACTTGTTGTGCCAGGACTTCTTGTTCTATTCAAGCAGTTTTTTGATAATGTTCACCAAGCTCTTGTTTGATGATTCAACTAACCCATTACCTTGTGGGTAATAAGCAATTGAATGACCGAGTGCTATTTCATACCTGTGACAAAAATCAATCATTTTCTTGGATCCAAAAGCAGCAACATTATAAGTGATTATTTTTCTTGGGTAGCCAAACCGAGAGAGGATGTGGTCTTCTAGAAACTTAATGATAACATAATCTATGGAATTCCTAGAAGGTATGGCCTCTATCCACTTTTTGAAGTAGTCTGTGGCTGTCAGGATCCACTTGTGTTGTGCAGAAGAAGCAGGGTGTATTTCTCCTATGAAATCTAGGCCCCATTGCATAAAGGGACCTTCAACAATGATGGGTTGTAAAGGTAGAGGGAGGAGCTTTCTTTTGCCTTAAAAAATCTGGCATTTATGGCAGGAAATTATCATCTTATGGATGTCATTGATAAGTGTAGGCCAATAATAGCCAGCTCTGAGTATTTTTTTAGCAGTGGATTTCCAGTCCAGGTGCCCCCCACACTCTCCTGCATGGAACTCTTGTTTAATCCTCTCTGCTTCAGTTTCAGGCAAAAATTTAAGCAAGAGACCATTTGCATTTTTCTAGTATAAACATTCATTCAGTATGCAGTAGTTTCTGGCTTTTAGCTTTAGCAATATGGCCTTAGTTTTTGATAGTTCATGAGGGGCATTGAGGTTTGTGAGCACATACATGATGTCAGAATACGAAGGAGAGTTTTGAAATTGCTTCTTAATAGTAGGGTCAGGCAATCCTTCCTTCTCATCCAAGGCATCTACCATGTTTATGTCAAGGGCTTGTAAATTTGATTCAGCCATTAGTTGAGCTAAGCCCTGAATTTTGATCAGTTTTGTGGGTTTTATTTCCACGTCATACTCTAAAATAACGGCAATCCATTTTCCCCTCTTCCCATCCGGGTCTTGGGACAGAATGTATTTCACCACTATGTTTGGCATGTAGGCTATGGTGTGGGAATGCAGTATGTACACCCTAAATTCTTTCAAGGCCTTAACCAAGGCGTAGGCCTATTTCTCCATTATGTTGTATTTCAAGGGTGCATCCCTCAGAGCCTTGATGAAGAAAGCAATAGGTTGTTCCATTCCCTCTGGATTTTTCTGCAACAAAACTGCAGCCACTGTATGCTCGGAGGAAAATGAAAATATCAGGAAATATTTTGAGAAATATGGGCTGATTAGGACAGGAGCCCAGGTGAGTTCAAGTTTAACTGATTCAAAATATTTTTTAGCCTCAACAATCCACTTAACACCCACACCTTTTTGTTAGCCACCTATATTTTTCAATTATATCAGCTGGTGGCTAAATATTCTGGGCAGCCTTCAAGAAACAAATTCAGGCCTAAAATTGTTGGTGCTTGAAGTCTGTTGGTAAGATCATAAACTACTGGTTGGTTCGTCATACTTTTCCTCCTCTCTGCCTCAGATATTCCATGAAAATCCTAGTCAAGTATTGTTGCATCCTCCTCCTTTTTCCCCTCCCCTGCTTCCATCTTATCTTCATTCCTTTAGTTTCCTTTCATCCATAAAAACCCCACCAAACCCTGTTATATTCCTTACCCCTTCAATAATCTCATTTCCTAAGGTTGAAAACCTATTTTTTAGCCTATCGGAACCTTCTTTCTTCTTCAAAAAATCATTGAAAATCATATAAAAACGCCTATTTTCTATACGCTGGTTCTTCAGCCCCCTCGGGCTAAGCCCCTGCCCATCTTTCTCCACATATTCGAGCGCTGGAACCAACGGTCCAGCCTTTAGGCGCTTAATCAAAAAATAACCCTTCTCCGCCACATTTTTCCTTTGAAAAACCAAAAACCCACATTTCTAAAGTTTCAGCTGGGAAGTTTTATATCACGTGTTTACTTCACGATCAACCAGAGCCATCGATCTGCTCCCCAGATCCGACGGAGAGGAACGAGCCCCCACCTGGTGGACCCCCCTTCCCGCGCCGTTTCCTGTTTCCGCCGGTTTCATCCCGCACCGCTTTCTGCATAAAGCTGGTTTTCCCCATCGGCCAGCGATTCCACACGCTGGCCGACACGTGTCCTCCACCCCGATTCCAAAACAGTTGTCCTTTCGCGTCTCCCGCACATTATCTATTGGACCAAAGCCCCGCAGCGGTATTCACCTCTGCCGTCGGATCTGGCCCCTCCAATCTGACGGTTGCTAATCGCCATTTCTGCCCGGCTTTTAACGGATTTCCACGCCTGTTGAATTTTCCCCCGGCACGTCTGAAATTCGATCTCCGCCGTCGATCTCCGCAGATCGATGGTTTTCATTCGTCCTCCCGATTCCATTGTAAAAAATCCCTTTTTCTCCGCTGACTTTTCAAAAACGCCCCCGACCGTTGATCGCAGCACGATCAACGGCTCTGATTCCTCCATTTTTCCGCACGTCCTCCAATGCAGATTGTCCATATAACGCAGGATTTTCTCATTTTTATTGTATTTTGCAGGTTTTAAGGTTCATTCATCGTGTTTTAATGAAAATATTAAGAATGAGGGTGACGACTCCCGTCCTTCTGATTAATCCGGAGAATCAACCGCAGGGTGAAGAATAAAGATATCAACAAGGTTTCATGAGCCTTGGTTGCTACGTGTCCCTGTAAAGCCTGAAGAATGCAGTCAACATCGACGCAGGGAAGAGTATCAGATTTTGAAGACAGAATGAACCAGAGCAGCAGTTTTGTGGATAGATTGGCGGGGATTACGGCTAAGACGGTTATCAAAAGCCTAATCCCCGGCTCAGAACACAGATTAAAGAAAAACCTAAAAGTGTTCATCAGACGTTGCCTCCACCGCCATACTTTGAGGCGAATTGATTCCTCAACCACCACAGTGCCACCTATTGCCTCAGAATGCTCAATCAGAGGATGAATTTATTGAACAAGATCAGATATTATGCCTCGGAACAACCAAAGAAGTTATTTCTGCACCAGATTTAATGACAGAATGTTTGCAGAGTAACCCTAATAGTACGCAAAGCCTCAAATGTCAACAAAAGCTCCTTCCGAGCTTACTTCTTAAGTATAAACACATTAATGCAATGGAACACCTGTGTATTCTCTTCATCGAGCCTCCCAGGGCTAGGAAGACATTAATTCTGCATTAATTGTATTTGAGATCTTTTTATTAGATCTCACCTCCTCATCCTTCTATAAATACTTCAGTAGAAGATGAGTGAGGGGTTGGATTAGTTGGTTGTCAATGTAATTGCTGAAGTGTTGTAGCTGTTTCTGAGTGGAAAAATCTTGACTGTAAATAGTGGTTTCATGGGCTCTTGGAGCTCTGCTTGTAACAGATAGGTTAGGTTGTGAGGAGAGATGGATTAAAACATTGGATCTGAAGATTGTAACCGGTTTGAAGCAATCAATACAAGCTGATTTATGGGATCCTGGTCTATGCTGATGGTGATGTTATTCTTACTGTAACTTGTCATTTTATTTCTGTTTTCAATTTGTTTCATTTCCACTGTAAAGAACAGTTTAAACAGTGTTAGGACCTACTGTATACCAGTAACCTTCTCTGGTTGAGAAATCTTTATTTCAATGTTTTCTTCTAATTGCGTTATTTAGAAATAATTTAATTCAGTCTAAGCACAGAGATGCTGGCGTTCCCTCATCTTTTCGTCACTGCTGGATGTTATTTTTAAATGTTACTTTCCATATATGTTGTGTAAGGAATGAATTGAGGAAATCAAAGGTTAGCCCTGAGTCCCTTTCTTGTTTGCTCAACTATTTGATTGTTTCCCTTAGGATGTGTCAAAAGCTGACTAGTTTCGAAGTACTTATCAGATCTTAGGCCATTCTGTGTTATCTTTGTGATTGTCTTGAAAGTAACTAAGTAAAGAAGAACTAGGAGAGGATCAGGGTGAGTCCCAGGCCACTAGTTTCTGCTCCAAAGGTTGCCTTCAAGTTTCCCTTTGTTTTTAATCTATGTTCTATTAGAAGTGTATCAAAGGCTGGATAGTTTCAAAGTACTTACCAGATCCTAGTTTGCTTCTATGTTTTTCTTAAGTGCCTGGTCAAAGGCTGGCTAGTTTCGAAGTACTTACCAGATCCTGGGCTGCTCTTTGTTCTGCATCTGTTATTTCCCATTCTTATTGTATCACCCCATTCCATAAATCAAACTTTAAAGAGATCCTTAGGCATAGATGACTTGCCCCATAGATTACTCTTGAACCTGAATGTTTCAATTAAATTCTCTTATGACTCCATAGCCCAATGGATTGAAAACTTGCCATCATTTCTCTTCATGATCAAAGCTTACTCTGTTTTCTTGCAACTTCTCACCTTTGGACCTATTTGCATATAGATCTTTCCGCCTCAGACCGCAACTATGTTCAACCATCTGAGAAAACCAAACAAAACCCTTGGCCTTCATAACTAGCCTAATATCATCAACCTAAACTTCAAAGACAATATCCATCTTTGTACATATTGGAGAGATCCCTCTCCGGATTCAGGAGGGCTAGATCCTAGAATCCCAAAGTTGGTTGAAATGATGTTAACTGTGTGATCGGACTTTGCCAATCTTGCTTGTTACAGAGACCTAAC